>JAPYZT010005008.1:0-11516 GCA_030522965.1 Tryphoninae sp. A BG-2022a
AGTTTTAAGTTTAGTTACTATGTTTTTGTTATGTTTCGTTCGAAGTTTTGTATGTGATTCAAAGATGTATAAATAAGAATGGTTTTTAAATATTTTATATATTGCTATTTACAAAAAGTATTTCCCCATATATAATTTAATTAACCATTGGGACAATTACAATCTTTACATTATAATTATCTCAATGGTTAATTAAATTATATGTAACATAGAGGAATCTATAGCATTCACTGACAAATATTCAAACCCTTACTCCCACCCTCTTAACAATCGGATTTATTTTGCTGCTCCAATGTTCACTTATTGCAAACGAATCAGGTTACCTCGAACAAACATGGCCGCCACTACTGTGCTGAAAATATTGTAAGACACAGTCGGATTCGAATCTGAATTTTGTGGACAACTGTCTATCCCATTTTGAGATTTTTAGGTCGTTTATAAAGATTAATTGAATTGAATTGAATTGTGGACAACTGCCTATCCCATTCTGAAATTTTTAGGTCATTTATAAAGATTAATTGAATTGAATTGAACTGTGGACAACTGCCTATCCCATTTTGAGATTTTTAGGTCCTTTATAAAGATTATGAGAAGAAAAGTATAAAAACCCTAGGTACAAACAAATTGTGACGACTATTTGTATATAGCTTGATAATTTGCTTGCCGAATTTAGCTTCTCGTTTCCCAATTATCGTAATTAACCATCGCTATAAATATCATTACCTCTCCAATATTCTCCCAAAAATCTTGCATCTTCTCTTCCATCTCTCTTCCATTCTCTTGCCCATACTAATCTACATTACATGTCTAAAAATATATTTCCGGACCGTTCGCTAAGAGCCGTAATTTATTTTCCTTATAAAGTGTAAAATTCCATAAGCGTGCACCGCGACGTTTTTAAAAATTAGTTACCTTCGAAGGGAGAATCCTTCGGCATTCGGCTGATAAATACAAGGGAAAGATCAACCACGAAATCTTTTTTTTTATCTCGAGTGGGCACTTCCCGCCTTACCATTTAACCTGAAACGAAGATTATCGCCAAATAGCAAGGTCTACCCCAACCGCGTTATCGTCTTGTCCACGTAGCCCCTTAATAATCATCGTCGGTATAAGATCAAAAGGGATGAAGAAAAAGAAATCATAAAACGAATGCGGAAGATAGCCTTTTTTTTTACGGTGGGCGCCCAAAACAGAGTGGTCCTAAAAATCAATGGAATATAAAAAAGAAAGCCTGTAGCATTCGGCTTAGCATTAACGATCGGATGATAGCGACTTCTGAACGTTCAACGCTGACAGGTTTATCTACGTTACAACGTGCCTTCGCGATTTTAGTGAAAAGTGATAAAAATGGAATCCTAACTACCGAAGAAGCAGCTACGTGACATTAACGCTACAATTGCTTATCGGATATTTGTGGTGAACCGCCAATCAATTATCTTCACGAATAAAAACTGCTTGTGGCGTGTGGCGATAAATCATTTCGATAGATAAAAAATAGACTATTAACTGTTTTATGTAATAGAATTATGGTTATTGTTTCCGCGGGTTAATATTTTTCGCATTATGTATACACGGAAAGAATTTTGTTATTGATTTTTATGGTGAATTCTTGGTAAAAATTACATTAAAAATTGGAACCTGGTGATAAATGTGCAAAGAGTTAAAAATTGACACTAGTTTTAAATATTTTACTTTCAGGCATGTAAAAATTCTAGCACGTGGCATAATTTTTACGCGCGTTATGCAGACCTCACGGATTATGGCCAGGCGACCTAGCCATAACTGATTTTACTGTGAAGAACGTAAAAATTGTGGAGAACGCACCGAAAATTTCGGCTTCCTTTTTTAAATTTTCAAGACAAACACGCAAATTTCTCAATGTGCACCGTACACTTTCATTCGTATCAGATCTTTTTTCAACTTACTGTAGTAATGTTTACGTTTCACGAAAATTTATTGTTAATTTCAGTAAAAATTGTTGAAAATATTTTTAATTTCTGTCACGCGACTGTCAATTTTACACATTTCCATTAAAATGTATAATTTATTTCTTAAAAACCTGAAGAATTGCAGATTTGTCACTCAGTTACTGTGATTTCACAGTAAAAATTACTTAACACTTTACCGACCGGCCGTCGATTAATCGACGTTTGCTCCCCAACGCTTACCAAGCATTTCGCATTCTTTATTCAGATAATCGGTGCTTTTTTCTAAGCTTTAGTCCTTAGAAATGAATGGAAAGGATAGTCTCGGCGAGTTTTATCTTGACGACTTGTCAGATTGTCAAGTAAAAAAACTAAGCAGAACAGGTTTCGCTTGTAAATACTGCAACGTTCCACTACACAAAAGCGAATGTTTCGAGCGGTATCATAATTTAAAAAATTTTTAAACAATTGTTATAGAAAAATATAAAAAACATTGTTATATGGGTTATGGTATACTTTATGTAAATACTAAACTGCATACGGTTGTAATAGATTAAATAAATATAATTTAGCACTAATATCATTAAAACAATCATTTTATTAAATTTTGTAAGCCGAAACCAAGCCGGTGTCTCAAACGATCTGCGTCTGAGCGGCCGGTCACAAGGGCATAGATTCTCGAATCGCTGCCGGTCGGTAAAGTGTTAAGATTTTGTTGACAATTTGGATATATCTTCTTTGATGTCATATATATATGTGTAATAATTTTTGGAAGGTTTTACCACGCGGAAGTTGAGATATTCATTGGTGAAAATCAGAATTTTCGGTAGTATCTCATAAGAGTAAAGTGTTAACAATTCTTCCTGTATAACAACAATCCCAAATTACTGAAATTTTGATCGAAAAGCAAACGATGCAAAAAAGTATCTCGCTATTTGATTTAAAAATCTTGGGTCTAAGGAAGCAGCTGTATAATTCTAAAAAATGTCATCACGTGTGACATGGTTAAAATTGAATAGTCGAGAGCAAAGTTACGTCAATGATTGCACAATGAAAGTTTCATCTTCTTACAGATTCGATCCGTTCTCGAAACATATTCGTTGAGAAGTCTCTGCGAATGTGCGGGACGGGCTTTAGAAACTGAAACTTCTTGTTCGTCACGAAGATTACAAGTTAGGAATTTCTGTCGTATGTTTTCTGAGAAAGGAGACCCAACTCCCATCAACGCCGGAATTGGTATAAAGGTGAGTTCGAGTATCTAGCAATAAAACAAAAATAACAAAGATACCGATGGCTCTCAGGACTTTGGGAACACCCTATACCCCCGGAGACAGACAGAAAGTCAGTTGTTGGCAGATGAAAGTAAGCTTGGTGTGCCGCGGAGAAAGACGAAAAAAGAATGAGAGAGATGAGCGGATGAGGCTGAAAGGGGCGTGGAGAGGGTGCTCGTTTTTTTCGGCCGAAATACAAACGACATTCTTTCTTTCCCTCGATCTTGCTTGCAACGGTGGTCGACGTCGTGTGCTTCGACTCGTCCTCGCAGCAACTTTGTAAGATCCAATACAAATTCGTCCCCGAGAAGTTCCAATATTAAACTTAAATATGTATACAATTTTTGAATCGTGTTTCCACTCACGTGTAGTTAAGGCTCGACGAGAAGCATTACAGTAAATATTTTCGAAGTAAGGCTGTGAAAGATGCTGAACATGAGTCAAGTACTGGCAGAGATGTTCGGAGTTCTGGGCTATTTATAAAATTCTAAAACGCTTCCTAATTTAATAACGATAATAATAATAATTATTATTACAATTATTATTATTATAAATATGATGAGAGGGAAGAATGAGAATGGATGCTTGAAGGACGAGTAGACAACGACACAGGCAAAAGTCCTGACATACACTAACGGACAAACGGCATGACACCTAGGAGGGACAGGTCCTGCAGGAGTGAAGATTATTGTTACCACAATGCGACCCCATTGGACAAACAGCGGAGGGGAATTTTTTAGTCGGTATACGACATCTTCACCGTCATTACCGCCATCTTGTGAATGAACCTTCATTCCCTCTCCTTTTCAGTTTGGGCCCTGACACACTGGAGAGCCATCAGGGCTCTCCCATGGTGCGTAATTTACATTTTTTACTCCGTCCTAAACAAAATATATGATAATGATAAAAATAATAAAACCCGTCGGGGGGCGGGGTCATATCCTCCCGGAATAAGCCCCCTCCCCCCTGTCATAAAAGCCGACTAAAAGGGTCCACCAATTCTACTATGGATTCGAGAAGGACAACAAGACGCCTCGGAACAGGGCCGTTTTCTGGTTAACGCCAGGCCGCATCTGGAGCTGATGTTGGATTATGGAGTAGAAAAACTATCAATGGCGCTGTACAGGACATGCGAGTCAGCTCCGAGATACCAGAAATGATACAGGTGGCCATTACACTAGTAGTGCAGCCGCTGACCAACACGTACAACGCTACAGCGGGTTACCGAAGAACGCGGAGGACCACATAACCTTCAGCCAGGAGTGCTTCCCAAGAGACGGAAGTCGATGCACTTGGAACCACAAGGACAGGAGCCCCACGCGCAGATATGAAATGGACAGCGGATATGGACGAGCGTGTCCTCTCGGAATGGAGACGAATATAAATATCTGGGAGTGATGCAAACAAGGCTGAATGAGTGGACGCGAATCAACAATAACATTACTAACAACTACATTTGCAGGAGCAGATTGGCAGCAAAGAACTTAGTCAAAGCGATCAGTACTTGTGCGATACTGACATATTCCTTCGGACTAATCAAATGGAACCGGATAAACCTGGAAGGCATTCAACGACTAACGAGGACCAAACTAACGGCGAACAAGTATCACCGTCCAGGATCAGCGGTGGAGTGGATGATCTTACCAAGATCCGAAGGAGGCACAGGCTTGGTCAACATCATCAATCTTCACGAGAAGTGAGCCAAGAAGCTGGGGGTATTCTTCTATAAGAAGCAGCGAGTCCCACCGATGTACAAGGTTACCGTATAGGCAGACCAGAAGCACACACCATTGAATATGGCAGAAGACCACCCGAATAACGGCGAAATCACCAGTAGCTAAGAAACTAATTTGCAATCATAGACCAGAAAAGAACTACATTCGTGGTAGACACTACCATGACCTCAACCAGAATTATGTTGACAATAAACCGTCAAACAAATAATTCAGTCGAGGTGACCTCTTCCCAGAGACTGAAGGTTTTGTGATTGCTATTCAAGATCAAGTCATCGCCACAAAAAATTACTGGAGATACGTCATCAAGGGACCCGCTGATTCCAGACGATGAATACAGATGATGTCATCTTTGTCCCGAGACAATTCAGCTCATCCGATTAGGATGTTGCCTCCTCTGTCAGAGTATCTGCATGGACACCACATGGTAGCCAACATTATTTATCAGCGATGGTCCAGTAAACATAGGCTAACTACTTAACTTCCAGCCCTACCTACTATAAGTACAAGCCGTTCTGGTGTAACGATACGCACAAAATGCACTATGACAGAGTTGTCTCAACGGTCAAGATGTTCTCTGCAAATTGACCGGATATAACGCTGTTTGGAAAACGCACTAAGGCAACAATGTTAATTGACATTGCAATACCAAGCAGGAACGGTGTCGAGATGACTGTCCGAGAGAAAATGGTGAAATATTCGGAATTTGTAATGGAACTTAAACACTTATGAAGGATGGCCAGTGTCAGGATGATGGAGTGACACCGAAACAACTCAACAAAGTACTGCAAGCCATGGGACTCCTGACACAAACGCATAAACAAATGTAAAAGGTCGTTTTCCGCGAGCCCTGTCACATCATGAAAACTTCCTAAGCACAGATGAAAGTAAATTAGTTAATTAAGGCTAACTCAATAACGATCTCTAAAAATATTGTGAGAGGATTATTCTTGACACACATCCATAGAATCCCTCATGATTGTCAGCTAGATGCAGAGACTTATACTATAAAAAAAGTAACAATTTTTTTAAAAACTCGTTTAAAAATATAGAAATTTCTTCAATTCGTAAATAAATATAAAATAAAAACACGGTGTTCAAAAACACCTTTTATGCATTCTACATTGAAAATAATGACGTTTTTTATGTTCGTAGTCGATATTCAATGCCTAGATTCGATTTAACGTTACAAAATTTGTGAACGAGTCACAACCGTTAGTCGGTCGATCACCAAATAAAAAAGGAGAGTTATGTTTTTTTTATAATCGAACGAAATTCACTTAGCCATTTCATAAAATTCGTTAATTTATTATCCCCGATTCTCTTTCCGCTCCTCCATTGGGCACTGTCGTTACTTCTTGGACAGTTCTATAATTGGATGCGTTATTTCATTTAGCAACGAACGTTCGGAGCTATTTTATTATCGAATGGTTTTTCTCATACTTCAGGGATTACCCTCGTGTACAATGAATCGCGTTCTTTGTTGGGCTCCTCGCGGTTTATTCCGTTGGGAATGCAAGAGGAGAAAGAAAAACGATGAAAAAAAAGGAAACGTTGCGTCGAACCGAATCGAGTTTCCAAGTTTTTCCAGCTAACGTCTCGACGAACGATCCGGGAGAGACGAGAAAGAGCAACTCTCTCTCGATGGAACTGTACGATGGAAGGAAAGACCGGACGCTCGCACAAGGGTGAGAAGAATCGGCGAGATATACAACGAGAGTTCTCTCTTCTTCGCGCTCCACCAACAGCGGGATCAAAGCAAAATGAGAGATCTGGAGATGCGATCGACGGGAGAGCTACTTCGTACCGTATATCGATTGCGCACTCCGATCGGAGAGCTGCGCTCGCTCGAGGACGAGGCGGCGATCGTTTTTTTTTGTTTCACTCTTTTTACGCCATATCCTTTTTATCTCCACTTTATTTCCTTTTGCGTGAGCACACGTTGTTCTCGCTGCATCGCGAGACCGGAATGATGGGGGTCATTGGGAAATTGGTGGCGGCCTTCTCATAATTTTATAAAAACGATTTTAAAAATAGCTACGTTCGCTTTAATCTTCGTTTTTTTACCAAATCGGATAAAACCGGTGTGCCAGCTTCATTTCATACTTGCAGCACGCGATATGGAAACGACTTATGTTTATAAAAAAAAGCAGTTCTAGAGATTTTTTGTAGAATCGTGAGTCATTGGTTGAGTTTGCACTCAAGTCAACGATTACGTTCGTGATTCAGCGATAATCTTATTTTGCATTCGGATATAAACGTAAAATCGAACGCCACTTCGGATTCAAATCTAATCTTAATTAGCGATATAAGTCTAACTCAAGTATGAATGTAAGTGCATAAGCAAAGAAAAATTGTTTTCTGACGCGAGTTCAAATTTTTGTGCGAACCTAAATGAAAACCCGATCTTCGGCTTATTTCAAGGGAACTAGTTTCCGTTTGAGCTCGCACTCAAGTTCAACCTTGAGTTCGAACTTACGTTAACTTAACTCGAGTTCAGCAAATTAGATTTATAATTAAGATTCATGCTCAGGATTCAAAGATTAACGTTATTAAGAAGGAAATCTCAAATACGTACTTGAGTTTTAAGGAGATTAAATTCCGACTCATGTTTTAACTTGAGTTCTCAATTGTGACAGAAATTACAACTGACATTGAAACTTAAGTTTGAACTTGCATTGCAATTTACATGCAGAGTTAACTTCGAATTTAGGAATAAAATTAATGAAAATTGAATCGTAACTTACATTGACTCAAACTCGAACTTAAGTCAATATAAAAATAATTGTACCATTGAAATAAACCAGCAAGTTCAAGAGTGAGTTCGAACCCAAGAACAAAATGAAGCTCCCACGCGCTGGAGTCGGGCCAAACTAGAGAATCATGACTTGAGTTAACTGATTTTCTAACTTACGTGCGAGTGAAAATAAAGACGGAAATTCAACGATTAAATTTAAATGAAAGATCAGCCTAACTTGATTCGGGCCTTGCGAAGATGCGGAGAACTCTCGAGCACTATAATTCAAGAATAACGAAGCTTGCGGTACGAGGAGAGAGGAGGGGGCCAGAACGGTGGAATATAAGAACATAAGAACTCTCTTCTTTCTCGAAGGTCAGAGAAAATACCCTTTTACCTAGCTCAAACGACTTCTGAGTTCTTCTTTCTCTCTCTCGCCTCAGCTTCTTTCTTGCCCCCGTGCCCCCTCCCCCACCACCACATCTCTTCCTTTACCCCTCTTTACCACCTCTTCCCTTCCCGGTCCTCCTACCCCCCTCCCCAGGGTCTTGGCACACGAGAGACGGCGAGATGAGTCTCGTCCGCACCGAACATTACCCTGAGGTTTGGTATGTTAATTACAGTGAAAGCAACGCCATATAGTTCCCTCTTTCTCGCACTATGCGGTAAAATCCCTCCGAGCGAGTTCACTCGTCGTCCAGGCGAGAGAGCGATTCGTTGTAGACGAAAGAGTGAGGAAGGCTACGATTCAGAATTTTCAGAAGTGGAGTTAAGGGGGGGGGCGCCCTTATGACTGGATCTCTTCTTCTTCTTCTTCTTCTTCTTCTACTTCTTCTTCGTCTGCTTTTTCTTCTTTTTTTCTTCGTTGCCGATGTGTGGCTACGAAATTGCTGCAACAGCACACACGAGGCTCACTCTCGCGTGAGGCCTCGGCCACTCGGGCAGAGATTCGACCTACGACCCCTTGGGAAACGATCATCCTTCCTCTTACCCTCCTTTTTTTATTCGTACCCACTTCTCCTCGTAGCTCTCTTTTCCAATCCTTCGCAAGCTGCCAGCCGGCCTGAAACTGCACCTCGCTGCTCCCCTACACTTTCGCATGCTCCTTCTCCGCTCCTCCCGTATTCGATGAAAACCCCATACCCTTCTCACTCGTTACTCGCTCGTACTCTGACTCAAAGGCATCCTTGGAGTGTCGGAAAGAACCTCCCGAGCAATGATTACAGGACTTGGCCCATTGGCTGCTTTTGCTATTTATTCACAGCAATTTTGGAGTTTTCAAGGGCATTCCTGGCCACTTGTAGATATTAAAGACAAGGTTTTATAGGTTAAGCGTCTTTCGAGAGCGAGAGAGACAGCTATGAAACTTGATTCGTGAAGTCTTCGATACCGTAAAATTTAGCTCAGCCTCTCCTTGCCACGATTCTGCATTCGTTAAACTAAATTTCGTCTCGATCCGTTGCACGTCGTCGGAGAATTTAGGAACCGCGTATTCGAAGTGAGCGCACTGCGTGAAATCGTCTCTCCAACCTTGTTCGCAAATTTGGCGGGAAAACGATCGCGTTTAAACTTTAACGACTGGCACAGTTTTCAATCGCAAGTGTGTTCCCCGAGCTAAGTACGGACTAGAATGAAGACTCGAATTTTAACTTAATGTTCAATCTTAAACTAGACGAAGGAACGTCGTTATCAGCTCACTATCTCGATATTCTCTATCACAGATCGTTTCATTAAAATCATTTTTAGAAATTAGAGAAAGCTAGAATTGTTTTTACGATTTTTTACGAAGATACACTTTATTTTAATTTAAATATTATAATTTTGCAGAGGAATCATAAATTCCGCCAGCCAATACTTTGGAAACCCGTGAATTTATTTTCCTTCATAACCTTGATTGACTCGTAAATAATTTTTGTTTCATAAAATGTACAAAATCACTTGGTGAGCAAACTGCATTGTGCAAGTGTGCTCTGACAATGAGATTTGGAACACCGGAAATATTTATAAGCGTAAAGACGATTCTTATTACGATCGCATGGAAAATATTTATAGAAATTCGTACGATAACGCTATTTTAAGAAATATCAAATTGTTTCTTCTCCACCGCCTTATTAATTTCTAACGGATCATAATCGTCGGATTAGAAAGTTATCCGTTATACGAACGATAGCGGAACGCGTTTTTAATAAGCCTTGTAAATTAAGTCGGTTTATTGATTCGATGAAATATCGTGTTGCCAACCTTAAAAAAATAATTTCTAAAAAAAGGCGTTTCTACACGGTTAGAATTTTTAAATAATTTTTACTGTGAAATCGCAGTAACCGAATGACAAATGTGCAATTCTTCAGGTTTTTAGGAAATAAATTATACATTTTAATAGAAATGAGTAAAAATTAACTGTCGCGTAACAGAAATTAATAATATTTTGAAGAATTTTTATTGAAATTAACAGTAAATTTTCGTGAAACGTAAACATTACTACAATAAGTTGAAAAAAGGGCCGATACGAATGAAAGTGTACGGTGCGCATTGAGAAATTTATGTGTTTGTCTTGAAAAATTAAAAAAAGGAAGCCGACATTTTCCGTGAGTTCTCCAGAATTTTTACGTTCTTCACAGTAAAATCAGTTAGGGCTAGGTCGCCTGTCCGTAATCCGTGAGCTCTGCATAACGCGCGTAAAAATTATGCTACGTGCTACAATTTTTACATGCCTGAAAGTAAAATATTTAAAACTAGTGTCAATTTTTAACTCTTTACACATTTATCATCAAGCTCCAATTTTTAATGCAATTTTTACCGAGATTTCACCATAAAAATTAATAACAAAATTCTCTCCATGTAACGTCCATAAATCCAATAATTTTATAAATTCTTTAACCCTTTGCGGTCGTATTAAATTGAAAATAAAAGTATTTTGGTGGCCGAGAGTAGACACGCGTCCACAAAGGGTTAAATAACATTTCGAAAAAATACATTCAATCGTCTCTTAGAAAAATACCTATTCGCTTCAAATAAGCGCTGGAAGAAGAACCAACAAAATGCATTGTATCGTGTAACATCGCACAGCCCTTTCTTTTCTTCTTCTTCTTTATTTATCTATATCACAAGATTGAAAAAAAACAATCCAAAAGAATATTCGTTGGCGTTCCTCCGGGACATATGTGCGCTACGAAGAAGACGAACGAAGAGAAGAAACTGGCGAAGGAATATCGGTGAAGAGGAAAAGGTAGGCGTGTCGAGAAGCAACGCGAGATGCCTTGATTCGATACGGATGATCGATTCGCCTCAAGACACCTGGTCGAGTCGTGAGCTCGTAGTATGTACAGTTTCTCTACACGTTCATTCTCTCCTTACACGAATTACGTGATGAGAATTTAATCCATAGTTCGATTCTACATTCGTCAACGTACCTACCTATACCGTCCTAACTATTCCTAGATCCGACCACAACCAACTAACGTTACCAAGTACTAATTGTTGCAATCCTCATCCGTGAAGCCTCTAACTCAATATCTTTATGAACACAGTAGCGGAAAAAAGTTTAAAGGAGTACGTTCGCAAATTCGCGAACGGTGACATTGATCTAGATCTTTCTCCCAAACTTTAACGGAAAAGTTGTTTCTTACTGAAGATTGAGATTTTGAGTACCTACCTACCGTCCTAATTATTCCTAGATCCGACCACAACCAACTAACGTTACCAAGTACTAATTGTTGCAATCCTCATCCGTGAAGCCTCTAACATCAATATCTTTATGAACACAGTAGGGGACAAAAGTTTAAAGGAGTACGTTCGCAGATTCGCGAACGGTGACATTGATCTAGATCTTTCTTCCAAACTTTAACGGAAA
>JAPYZT010005009.1:0-10208 GCA_030522965.1 Tryphoninae sp. A BG-2022a
CATTGAACAATCAGCGAGTCTAGGCCAAATCTAGGTTTGCTCTACGTGTAGCCCGCAGGATTTTATTGCTCCAGAGACTCGTTTGATCGTGATAGCACGATCAATTACATTGACAATCTTTTAGAACGAGCGACAGAGAGAAAGCAACAATTTAGCATTAGGTCTAATCTAACTAACTTCGCTATGGGCTTCGCACGTACGGCAAGGTTAAATAGCGATTTGGTTAAAACCGTGGTGACTCGCAGGGTGCGCATCTATCCCTGGCTCGAGTCGCACGCTCCATGTCCGGATTTAGTTAATGAAGCAGAGAGCGAGCTCGGCTTCCTGGTACGAATGGAGACCGAGAGCGACCAATATCGAAACCATTCACCATGGAGAATGTGGTCCTCCTCTCATTGCCACTTAGTCCTCCACTATCCCCATTTCGACCATTGCCACTGTAGTAAGCTCGGCAGATTTGCATTAACTTAAAATATATATGGACGTATTATATAGACAGAATATCCTTTAACGAACATTATTATCAGTTATACCCCCTCGAGCCATTAAAATTGGCCGAATGATTCATGGTATCAATAAATTAACACGAGCGAAGGAAACCGTTCGAAATAATTCAAATTTTTATTCATGAAAATTCAAACTACTTCAATATCTTTTAAATTTTTATTCGTATAATGTGAGATATGAATTCTAAAAAATGTTTCGAAAATTGTTGATAATTTGTAGGGAGGAATCATGAAAAATAAGATTATCGAAGTTTGGGAAATATCAAGACACGATTTTTTTTAAATCGCTTGAATTCTTCTATCGATCTTGTTTACTGGTTGATTGTGTGGCTCGTGTTGAATCGTTGTTGCAAGAGAAAGAGAGAAAGAGAGAGAGAGAGAGAGAGAGAGAGAGAGAGAGAAAACTTCGGCGTTATCGCTAAGCCGTAGGGTAAATTCCGTTTTCGCTCTCTCCCGCTCAACAACCAACACAACGGTGTCCCGTCCACGTTGCATTAATTAATTATCAGCCAACTCGCCGGAACTGGCTTAACGAGATCGGCCTCTCTCTCTCTCTCCTCTGGTTTCCCCATAACGTCTTACGGCGTATATAGGTCAAATACAACCGACGATCGCAAAACTCTCATCCCCAAACTCATCTTTCCCAGCTAAAACAGTTGCAACACTCAACTCGAACTTTCTACATTTTCGTACAATTCTCGACTTATCCATAATTCTACGTCGTTCTCACTTAGAAAATAAAAATATAGATAATTTCTTTATGTTCGAATATATCTTACTAGGTATAATATTATGATTACAGTTACGAAATTCATTCGTATCGGAATCGCCGACAAGAACGATAATCCTCCTTACTTCGACAAGGGCCTCTACGAGGCTGAGGTAGACGAGAATGAAGATATTCAACACACCGTTCTCACTGTCACCGCCAAAGATCACGACGAGTGTAAGTTTAACAGCCTCTAAAAATAATTAAATGAATAAATAATTAATTAAGGAGTGAGGTCTAGTTGGAAAGGTAAAAACAGGCCTTTTTCCAATTTTTTTTTTTGGCCAAACGATAAAATAACTGATAACAAAAGCTCTTCCGTGTAAAAGATATATATTTAGTGTAAACATTATAATTTTTTGAAAGAAATATTTTTAAAAATGCGCTGCAACGCTGATTATATGAAATTAATAAAACAGGGGAGGGATTTTTAGTTAACGATATAATGCTCCGGTTGAACGAAGGGTTTTGAAAAATTTTCATTTTTCACAAAATAGCGGACGTTGAAAGTCAAAAATGTTGTTTTGACCAAAATTTCACTTACACTTTTGTCTATAAAAAAAAAAAAATTCTCCAAAAAAAATCCTTCATTTATCCGGAGGACAATTATACAGGGTGAATTTCATAAGGTGTAACAGACTTTATTCTAAGGTAGATGGAATCATTACAAACAAAAGTTGCAAATATACATTACGGATATTTTGAATAGTTTACGAGATATAACGTTTTAAAGTTGGTCCAATCAGAGCGCGCCGAGAAGCATTGGAGCCGCCCACTGCCCGCCCTAGCAGCCAATGTCCGAGAAATAAAAATGACTGCGTAATAATATAATAAATAAAATTGTCTGCTCTGAATTTTGCAACTCCAAATGTAACGCCCTACACTGTGCTATCTCTACGGCTAAGGCGGGAGTGGGCGGCTCCAATGCTTCTCGGCGCGCTCTGATTGGCCCAACTTTAAAACGTTATATCTCGCAAACTATTAAAAATATCTCCAATGTATATTTGCATCTTTTGTTTGTAATGTTCTCATCTACCTTAGAATAAAGCCCGTTACACCTTATAAAATTCACTCTGTATACAGAAGGAGTGATATAAATTTCAACTCGATCGGTAAAGCCTTTCTCGAGTCACAGTGATCACCGACTTCGAAAACATGGTTTCGAGAAAAACGAGTTTAAAGTTTTGCCTACTTACTTTGTACGGCTCTAATACAGCTTCCTTCAAAGTTATGTATTTCGATGAATAATGGTTCGATTTAAATGCAATTAGTCGGAAAATACTCGTAAGATATTCTACTTTTAGAAAATGACAAAAAAATAACGATTTTTTTTTAATTTCAACCAGACCTCCTCCGTTAATTCATTAATTATGACAGATTGAACCACCGTTGACAATAATAATTATTAAAATGATATATATTGATTAACTGCCTTGTATAATTTAGCCTCGCGTATTCGATACGAGATTACGAGCGGTAACTTAGGAGGCGCATTCGCGGTCAAAAATATGACCGGGGCGATTTACGTTGCGGGGCCGTTGGATTACGAGACCAGGAAGAGGGTAAGCCGAGTACTCGTTACGTATACATATGCTCGAGGGTTCGCTCGATACAGTGGTGGGTGGACACAAATGTCAATGGCACACTCGAACCACTCGAGAATCGTTTGATACCCTCGTGACCTTTTTATCCAATCAACCATTGCAATTGATCAATGCACACGCGTGTGCATTTGTATCATTTTAGTACGAACTCAGACTAACTGCTTCGGACAACCTAAAGGAAAATTTCACCAGTGTGGTTATTCATGTAAAGGATGTAAATGACAATCCTCCTGTATTCGAACGGCCTACTTATAGAACTCAGATTACCGAGGAGGATGACAGGAATTTACCAAAACGAATTCTCCAGGTAAACAATTTGTCATTGTTGATAAATTCTTACTTCATGGAAGGACATATAAAAATTGGGTGTAATTTTATTAGGTGCTAGCGACAGATGGTGATAAGGACAGGACGCAAAATATCGTGTATTTCCTGACGGGTCAGGGAATTGATCCGAATAATCCAGAAAACAGTAAATTCGACATAAATCGAACATCCGGCGAGATTTATGTGCTGAAGGTAATTTAACCCTTTGAACTCTAAGGACGCATATATGCATCAGCCTATGCATTTGCGGACCACATAGGCTGGAAAGTTCTCAGCCGTCTAAGCGTTAACACGAAAAGAAGAAAGTGAGAATTTGTTTGGAATGGAAAATTGATTGATTAATTCGTTGTTTTTGTTTCACTAGCCATTAGACAGGGATCAACCGAACGGTCGACCTCAATGGAGATTCACGGTATTCGCGCAGGACGAGGGTGGCGAGGGTCTCGTTGGTTACGCCGACGTCCAGGTTAATCTGAAGGACATAAATGACAACGCACCGACATTTCCGCAAGTGATATATTACGGGAACGTGACGGAGAACGGAACAGCGGGTATGCTAGTGATGACAATGACAGCGATAGATTACGACGATCCAAGCGAGGGAACGAACGCGAAGTTGGTATATTCGATCGAGAAGAACGTGATTGAGGAGGATACGGGTTCACCCATTTTCGAGATCGAGCCAGAGACCGGTGTTATCAAAACTGCGGTATGCTGTCTCGATCGTGAACGAACGCCGGATTATTCGATACAAGTTGTAGCCGTCGATGGTGGCTCGTTGAAAGGAACCGGAACAGCCTCGATAAGGGTCAAGGACATAAACGATATGCCACCACAATTCACGAAAGATGAATGGATAACGGAGGTCGACGAGACTGGTGGTCCAAATTTGCCGGATATGCCTATTCTCACAGTGACTGTTCACGACGAGGACGAGACCAACAAATTTCAGTACAAGGTCCTCGAGAGCAGCGGTTACGGCGCAGACAAGTTCACTATGGTACGAAACAACGATGGAACTGGGTCCCTCAAGATTGTTCAAGCTCTCGATTTCGAAGATCAGTTGCAGAGCAATGGCTTCAGATTTCGTATACAGGTCAACGATAAGGTAAATCCAATCTGTTCATCTTGAAGTTATCTTATATTCCAGATAGGATAAAACACCCAATAGTCGGTCAGGAACCGGTGTTCAGCCTCTGCCGATGTTTTGTAGGAGTGGGAAGAGTACAAAAGATATGGTTTGTGCTCTTCTCACTCATACAAAGTCTAGGCAGACCCTAACTACTGGTTCCTGGCCGACTACTGGATGTTTTACCCCACTTAGAAAAAAAGATGGTGACATTTATCCTTTCTTATTTACTAATTGTATCCCAACGTACTTTAGGGCGAAGACAACGACAATGATAAATATCACGTGGCCTTCTCCTGGGTCGTCGTTAAGTTGCGGGACATAAATGACAATATACCCCAGTTCGAGAAAGCAAACATCGAGACATCGGTTCTGGAAGATGCGACAATAGGAAATACTTTGGAAACTTTTAAAGCGACGGATCCTGATCAGGGTGGCAAGAGCAAAGTTTCATACTCGATAGACAGGAGTTCCGATAGAAAACGTCAGTTCTTCATAAATGAGAATGGCACTGTGTCGATACAGCGTAGTCTCGATCGAGAGGAAACACCCAGGCATCAGGTGAAAATTCTAGCGATCGATGATGGTATCCCACCGAAGACTGCAACCGCGACGCTCACTGTTGTCGTACTGGACATCAACGACAATCCACCAACGTTCCTCAAAGATTATCGTCCCGTTTTGCCCGAAGATGCGCCACCTAAACGAGTCGTTGAGATTCTCGCCACTGACGATGACGATCGGTCTAAAACCAATGGACCACCGTTCACTTTTAGAATGGATCCCAACGCCGAGGACACCATAAAAGCAAGCTTCAAGGTCGAAAGTGATAACAGTGAGTATCCTGCAATAGTTTTTGTTCCGTCAATCAAATTTAGAGCAACATCTTTTGCTGGAATTATGAATTTTAGCAAATTGTGAGTTGAATACAAACATTAATTACTCACTAGAATGATCATTTCTGCATCGAAGAAAAGAAGCCACTATAATAGAAAGTAAATGAAATTTCCATTAATTCCATTTGTTGGTAATGATTTATCGTTCGCATTGCAGAGGGCGCAAACGGTGATGGAATGGCGATTGTTTCATCACTGAGATCTTTCGATCGTGAGCGTCAGAAAGAATATCTCATACCGATTATTATAAAAGATTCCGGTACACCACTAATGGCTGGAACGAGCACACTGACAGTCGTAATCGGTGATGACAATGACAACAAAATGCAACCTGGATCGAAAGATATATTTGTCTACAACTATGCCGTTAGTGACAAGTTCTTAAAAGAAAGTTTTGTTATTCACGGAAGACAACATTTTCGTTATATTATTGTTCTTTCTAGGGTCAGTCGCCTGATACGGAAATTGGAAGGGTCTACGTCCACGATCTCGATGATTGGGACTTGCCGGACAAAAAGTTTTACTGGGAGGGTCTCGAGCACGCTCAATTCAAACTCGACGAGGACACTGGTATGATAACGATGAAATCAGGAACTCACGATGGTCGTTATCACTTGAGGTTCAAGGTTTACGACAGAAAACATACGCAAACGGACGTTCCGGCGAATGTCACAGTAACAGTTAGAACGATTCCTCACGAGGCTGTCGTTAATTCCGGTTCTGTTCGAATATCCGGTATAACGGATGAGGATTTCATTCGTGTATGGAATTATAAGGTAAGATTACCAGAATTCACCCCAACAAAATGGTTGCTCTCATTTCATCCAACGAATCTGTGAAATTCCATCCTTTGAGCTAGAATAACGATGGAACAAAAATGTCATAACAAACTGTTTTCAGTCTGGAAAGTTGACGAGAAGCAAAGCCGATCTATTCAGAGACAAATTGGCGAATTTGCTCGACATTGCTAGGGACAATGTAGACGTATTTAGCGTACAATTGAGGAGAAAACATCCACCATTGACGGATATCAGATTCGCAGCTCATGGCTCGCCATACTACAAGCCAGTAAGATTGAATGGAATCGTGCTGATGCATCGAGAAGAGGTAAATCAAGATCTAAATTTGTTGATTCGATTCTCGAATCGAATTTATCATATCTTTAAAACTCCATGAAACTTTTTCAGATCGAGAACGATGTAGGAATAAACATAACGATGGTAGGAATAGACGAGTGTTTCTACGAGAACGAGATGTGTGAAGGAAGTTGCACGAACGTGCTCGACATAAACAATCTACCTTATATGGTAAACGCGAATAAAACAGCTCTGGTCGGTGTCAGGGTCGACGTTATAGCCCAGTGTACCTGCGGTGCTCGTAATTTTAGTACGAGCGAATCGTGCAGAAGTAGTCCTTGCTACAACGGTGGTCGTTGTATCGAGAGTCGTTTTGGCCTCAGGTGAGTGAAAAATATTTCTGTGATCATTTTTCTTTCCAAGCCATGTCACTTGCTCTTCCAAGGACATTACTAATTTCTTTTATTCCATACAGTTGTCAATGTCCAGCTGGCTACAATGGTCCAAGATGTCAGCAGACAGCAAGAAGCTTCAGGGGGAATGGTTGGGCCTGGTATCCAGCGCTGGAAATGTGTGACAATAGTCATTTGAGCTTCGAGTTCATAACTCGAAAACCTGACGGTCTCTTGTTGTACAACGGGCCTATCGTCCCTCCAGAGCCTGATGAAATAATGGTTTCGGGTGAGAACTTTGACCTCGTTTTGTCGTGATATTACACACGTTTCACAAAGACCGAGTATTAAAATATTTTAACGATGACTCGACAGACTTTATATCGGTGGAGCTCGATCGTGGCATACCGAGATTGCTTATAGACTTTGGATCTGGAACACTGGAGCTCAAGGTCAAGACTAAACATCCTCTCAACGATAGTGAATGGCACAGGCTCGATATTTTCTGGACCACCGAGGTTCGTGGACTTTCCCTTTCCTTATTTCTGACTCGGAGTTACGTTCTACTTTCACTTATTTGTTAGTGAGAAAGATTTTGTTGATCGTCATTCAAATGTCTGCATGATTTTTTCAGACTGTAAAGCTGATTGTGGATTATTGCAAATCCGCTGAGATCTCCGAGCCCGAGGATGGAACACCACCGGAATTCAATGATTCGACTTGTCAGGCGCAGGGTACTGTTCCGCCGTTCAACGAATACCTCAACGTCAATGCACCTCTGCAAATCGGTGGATTATATTTCAAGCAATTTGATCCAAGCAACTACGGATGGAAGTCGATGCCATATGCACAGGGTTTCGACGGTTGCATCAAGAATCTCTTTCACAATAGTAAATTGTACGATCTGGCTCATCCTGGCTTATCGCGGCATAGCGTTGCTGGTTGTCCACAAACCGATGAAATCTGCAACAATCAAGAATCCACGTTCAGATGTTGGGAACATGGCACCTGCGTCGGTAGTTTTACCGAGGCGCGGTGTCAGTGCAATCCCGGCTGGACCGGACCAGGCTGTATGACACCAACTGTACCTACAACCTTCAAAGATCACAGTTATGTCAAATACGCATTGTCATTCGAACCCGACAAGTACTCAACACAGATACAGCTGCGCTTCAGAACCAGAGAGAACCGCGGGGAATTGTTCAGGGTCAGCGATCAACATAACAGGGAATATGCCATACTTGAGGTTCGTAGGTTTCCAATTGTCCTTGGAAGGAACAACTACAAATGGATGAGTAACAATTTTCCTGTGTTCAGATTAACGACAGCAGGTTACAATTCCGATACAACCTAAACAATCTACGAACTGAGGAAAAAGACATTTGGCTTTCCGCTATTTCTGTGGACGATGGTCAATGGCATATGGTCAGAGTATCGAGGTATGGATCAGCTGCGACGCTGGAATTGGACGGAGGCGAGGGACGACGTTTCAACGAAACCTTTTCGTTCGAGGGACATCAGTGGCTTTTAGTTGATAAGCAGGAAGGCGTTTATGCCGGTGGCAAAGCAGAGTACACCGGCGTACGAACGTTTGAGGTTTACGTAGATTATCAGAAAGGTTAGAATAATAATGATGACAATAATGATTGTTAAATTGTAATTGACTCAACCGTTCGCTTCTTCTTCGTGTTTTTAGGTTGTCTCGATGATATAAGACTTGAGGGCAAGCATCTTCCACTTCCACCAGCGATGAATGGTACTCAATGGGGCCAAGCCACCATGGCGAGAAATCTTGAGAGAAATTGTCCATCGAATAAGCCGTGTCTCAACGTAATATGTCCTGAACCGTTCGAGTGCATCGATCTCTGGAACGAACATGACTGCACGTGAGTGAAAATTGTCTGTTTGGTGTGGCACGTTGTAAACCTACCGTAGTAATAGTGGCTGAAGTTTTTAAGTCCAAATCACTTGTTTTAATTTTGTGTTTTGAGAATATTGATATTTTTTTATTGACGATGATAAAGGAATAACAAGGATGAGATAACACAATACAATATTATTTTATACTAATGAGATACGTGTGACATTGCCTGCACTCTTTTGCCATCTCCTTGTTTGCCTCCACGAGTGGACGCGTGGGCTTTGCCAGCGCCATCTTCACGGCGTCGGGCGTCAACGAAGGCCCCAGGGCTGAACGCAGCCATTTTCTATTCGACATCAGACAATATCCAAAGAGGCTTAAAAATCATGAGTGAAAATGAATTTTTTCAGATGCGGAGAAGGAAGAATACGATCGCCGGATGGAAAGGGCTGTATGGACAAAAATGAATGTATCGATTACCCTTGTCTCAATGGTGGTCGTTGTATCAATCAGGATCCTCGGTTGCGCTATAGGTGCATATGCCTCGATGGTTTCTGGGGTGAAAATTGTGAACTCGTCCAGGAAGGTCAAACATTAAAATTGAGCATGGGAGCACTGGCTGCTATATTAGTTTGTCTTCTGATGATTCTGGGTAAGAATTCATTTTCAAAAGGAATAACAATGTATAAAATGACAATTCTACTCTAACGACATAATTTACTTTTTACCTTTGTTTACAGTGCTGGTACTCGTGTTTGTCGTCTATAATAGAAGAAGAGAATCTCATATAAAGTATCCAGGACCTGACGACGACGTTCGGGAAAACATAATAAACTACGACGACGAGGGAGGCGGCGAGGACGATATGACAGCGTTCGACATAACCCCACTTCAAATTCCAATCGGTGGCCCATTACCCGAGATGGGAGGGAAAATGCCAGCGTGTAAATTGGCCTGTAAGTGTCTCACATATCCTTCATTTTCAACGGTTCCAGGTGTTTTACAGATATTCAATAAACCTCGGGATATTTTAACAGATCCAATCGGAGCAGAGCCGAACGTAGGAATGTTTATCGAAGATCACAAGAAGAGGGCCGACAATGACCCGAACGCGCCACCTTTCGACGATTTGCGGAACTACGCGTACGAAGGTGGTGGAAGCACGGCAGGTTCCCTCTCGTCGTTAGCTTCGGGTAAGCTGTTTCAGAAATTTAAAATACTAATAAAACTGGAAATTTTTAGAATTGATTTTTGCTTGAAATTGAATTTGAATTCTGTTAGAAATTATCGTAAAACCCTAAAGATTATTCTTATCTTGAAACTATCCTTAAGAGGCAATGTTACTGACGATGAGCCACTTGCACTTCGAAAACGAGATCCATAAATTGTCCGGCACTGAGCAACCGATTGCCTTAAAATTTGGAGGATACATTGAGAATTATGGTATAAAGTGCATGAGAGTCTTACTTTTCCAAAATATTGGAAACAATTTTCCGGTGGAAACTGAATCTGCAAAAGTTTTTCCACTGAGCAACCGATCGCTTTAAAATTTGGAGGGTACATAGAGAATTATAGCATAAAGTCCATGACAGTCTTATTTTTCAAAATTTTGGAAACATTTTTTTCGGTGGTAACTGAATCTGCAAAA
>JAPYZT010005011.1:0-11237 GCA_030522965.1 Tryphoninae sp. A BG-2022a
AGACATGAGTACCAACATAACGCCACAAAAAAATCGAAATTCGAATATACGTAACCCGCGAAAATTCAAAATTCGCGATACTTTTTGAACACACCTCGTTTGTAGGTAAAACTTTAAACTCGTTTTTCTCGAAACCATGTTTTCGAAGTCGGTGATCACTGTAACCTGAGAACGGCTTTACCGACCGGGTAGAAATTTATATAACTTCTTCTATATATAGTTGTTCTCCGGATGAACAAAGAATTTTTTTTTTTTTGGAGAATTATTTTTTTTTTTATAGTAAAAAATGTAAGTGAAATTTTGGTCAACCAACATTTTTGACATTCAACGTCCGCCATTTTGTGAAAAATGGAAATTTTTCAAAACCCTCTGTTCAACCGGAGCATTATATCATTAACTAAAGATTCCTCCCTGTTTTGTTGATGTCAGATAATCCGTTGCAGCGCGGGATTGATCACCGCAAAATCTGTTTTTTGTGCAGCGTCTTCGGCCGTTGATATATAACGGCTTATTTCTAAATATATTTCTTTCAAAAAATTATAATGTTTACACTAAATATATATCTTTTATACGGAAAAACTTTTGTTATCAATTATTTTATCGTTTGGCCAAACAAAAAATTGGAAAAAAGGAATCGGAATTTTTTCACCTTTCCAACTAGACCTCGCTTCTTAAATTAAAACTGAACGAACTGAAAATGCGTTAAATAAAAAATTGAAATTCGAACAAAAAAACGTACCTCAGCGGGCTGTACTCGGAGGTTTGAACAACGAGATGCTGAACATCTCTCCAGGTCAACTCTTTGCTTGGTAGAAAAGATGAGAACAAACATTGAGTAAGAATAGTAAGAGAAAAAAGAAAAAAAATTACACCATTTTATATACGTCGAGATCGAGCTTTATAATTTACGGTTAATTGAACGAAGTTACGCGAGAACGGTCAGGGGGTGGGGGGTGGGGGATAAGACCAGGAGTCAAAGCCGTGCGTTTTGTGTCGCGAAGCACATGAAACCGCGCCTCCGGCAATAAAACGAAGAAAAGAAAATATATATATATATAGAGTCATGTCGTGAGGTAGAAAAGCCAGTCTTGCATCCCCACTGGTAGAAGGAGCTACGGTTGCAGGGATGAAAAGTAATCTCAGTTTCCTCGCGAAATCATTGGGCTCGGTGCTTTCTACCACTTCTTTTTTTATTCTTATTTTCGCTCTCATTCGTTCGTCGCTTACTTCACTTGAAGAGCCAGGGCAAATATACCAGCAGCTAGCGGGGCTGAGGCGGAAGTTCCGGTGTGTCGAGTCGTACACTTGTTTCGCAGATCCGTCGTGGCCTAAAAGACAAAGCAAAAATGAGAAAGAAAAGAAATGAAAAGAAGTAAAAAATAAACGATTTCGGTTTCCCTCAGGAATTATAAATAGAATTGCCGTTGTCTCGTTAAACAAAAGTAAGAACATAAAAAAATATTAACATCGTTTTGTATTCGAGAGCTCTGAAAAAAGTTCGCAGTTAATTAACTAATTGGATCGTGAGTAAAAACGAATGTTCATTTTTAATAAATTGACACGCAAGCTTGTCGAACTTGACTTCGAATTTTTCTAATTGAAATGAAATATTTTTTTAACTTCTTAGGTTCGAGGAATCAATTCCGAATAATAAAAGACGTAACAATTAAACAAATGGGTTAAAAAAATTAATTAAATAAATTATTGAAAAAAAATACATAAAAACACTTAACGCACTATCATTTGGTCGTGATAAGCTCCGCTGCTGTAGGTAGTCGCCAGGGTCGCTGGGCATCTCTCTCCGTACCATGGAAATTTGCCAGTCTGACTAGCAGAGCCTACAGCAACGGTGTAAACGCTGCCAACGTATCCGTCACATCCGCAATCGTCATTTTTGGAGCCCCCGTTGCCCGACGCCCACACGTAAATGTTGCCCTTACCGCCCCTACCCTGTAGGACACAATACTTTTCAATTCGTCCGAGTAGGGCATGAAAAAATAATAGCAAAAGAAAAAAAAACAAAAAAGAGGTCAGACGATTTATTTCCACTCTCGACCCTCACGCGGTAAACGATTGCTATCCACCTTTTTCCCCTCGTGGTATGTGAAATGTTCACGCGAGTTTTTTTTCCATTGTAGGCCAATGCGAGATTGAAACTCGTGATTAAATTTTCAAGCATATGTACACAATTATTGGAAAGTTATTTGTTATGAAAATAACGAGCTGCTTGATAGAAAAATTGACAGATTTAGTTCATTTCTGAAAGGGTTCAAAATTACTTTACACTGGTTACAATATTGTTGTCGTAATTTAAAGACCGGTGATACACAATTTTGGAATTAAATTACCAATTGAATTCTGTTTTCACATCGGCCATTTTATATCGTCAGCGATTACGTCGCCATTTTCTCTGATCCGCATCGTGGAGGAATTTTCACGAGCGGCTCGACCATGGGAATCAAATATGTAATAACGCCACGGAACCGTCAACATTTTTCAATATCACATAAAACGAGATGAACTCTGTGGTCACATGGGTTTATCGATGTCGTATATGGCGTCATCTAGCTAGCGGCTATCTAGGTTCGCCGTAATTAATAGCTCCCCTCTTCGTATACACATGCGCGCGCATACTTGCGCATGCGCGCGTATATGTGCAGGAAGGGGAGAATATTAACTATGACGTACTTGGTTAGTCGGTAGTCAGATGTATGCGCGCGCAGCTCCGTGCATGCGCGTACGCATATATCCCCACTCCTAGGCGACGCGACTTCGAGCGAAGAGTCGTAGAGAGTAAAATTTAGTTGGGTAATGCGCCCGATATTGCGTTCCGAGGAGGTAAAGCAGAATAAAAAAATCGGTAGAAGTTGACAAATATATATATGTATATATATATACTTGGGAAAAAGGTAAGAGAAGGGACGGAGATGGAGAGAAAAAAAGTAAAGTCGACGAACCTCGGTGATACCACGCTCCAGTGCCTCGGATGCGAGCCTGCCAGGTGATTCCAAACTTTTTCCATCGTCCGCGGGTCCCCAGGAAGCCGTGTAAATATCGACGAGTTCTTGCTTATAACCAAGTGCCTCGCCCTCGACACGATCGTTGACGACACCGTCGAGGAGCTTGATACCACCTATGCGAGACTCGTAGGCGACCCCTACACCGCATTTTCGGTTGTTTGCTTCCATTGCTATTTCCCCAGCGCACCTAGTCCCATGACCGTTCATCCCTTAGGAAATTCAATTTTCGATTGTTATCGTAGGAAGTGATCTTGTATTTGAGACTGTGTTCAGTCGTCCTACCGAACGAAGCGAGAAGAGAGGATACTGAAGAATTTCACCCTGAGGTAGCACCCTAAAAAAGCCGGAGGGTGAAATGGCCAGAGTGGCGAAAAGTGGTTCCTTAATCATAAAACATCGACCACATATCTCTTCAGGATTCCGCGAGGGGCAATATGAAATTTTTGAAGAGACCAACTCAATAGCAAATCAGTTACACAAATAAGTCTATTTTTTATTTCGTAGCTTCATTCATAGGCCACGGTTCTATTCTTACTTACAGGATAATCTAGGACCCTATCTTGGCGTTTTCATCATCGAATGATTCATTTATGATCGAATGATCGACGATAGAACGAAGTAAATTAATTAAGTAACGAAGCACGGAAATTAATACCTGTCAGCTCGTAACGAGGAATCGGATCTTGATCAGCCTCATTGACGTCGTAGCTTATCTCCAAATCCTGCATAATCCGTAAAAATTAGTTTGCCGTCGTTGAATAATTTTCACGACTCGATTTGAGTACCCTCTTAGCATCTGTCAAGGTTGACACGTAGACAAGTCGAGTGTAATTATTTAACGTTGAACGTTACTCACGTAATTGGTACGTAGATCCTCGTGGGTATACTCGAGACCATCGTCAAGCACGGCGATCCTTACCCCGCGTCCGGTTATCCCGAGTCGATAAAGAGGGAGTACGTTGAGGTCGAGCTTGGGTAGGTCCTTGTTGGTTCGCGTGTCTTGCTTGAATCACATGGTAAACAGAGCGCGTAGGGCTTGAAATTTAGTTTGAGAAGTCGTAAGAGATGTCGCGCGGTGCATCTCTACGACAACGGTAGTTTTTAACCCCACGAGGGTAAAGGCTGAGACAATTGATCGTTCTTGTCTAGTATTTATTTTTGTTTTATAAGAATGCAAGAAAGCGACAAGGGTTACCAGATACCACTCTTCATTCCACAGCTCGTCATTGAACATCGTCGAGATGTCCAACCCCTTATCCAACATTTGCTCCCATTTGCGGCCTATTCGCAGCCTTGGATCAAGTTCGAAATTATCCAGTAAACGTTTTGGCCTAACGAGAGGTTTTTCAGTATCTGGCAGTTCAGTAATGACGTGATCACGTTTGTGTCGCTCAAAGACCCTTTGTTGATCCGCCCAGAGAATCTAATGACCGGAAAACGATCCTTTAACCCTTTCAAGACCCTTCGCAGAGTTACAAATCGGAAACCTTCGTGGAAAATATTGTCTTTTGGTAACGGGAGAAGCTAAATAGGGATTCCGGACCCTTCCAATGGTCGTTACCACGATCATCGTTGTGATGAACCTCCTTGTCATCAAGAAAAGGCCATTGGAGAGTCGGAATTCCATGGAGAGCTTCCAACCTCCGAACAAACTTCGAAGAGGGTTCGTAAGTTCATTCAACAAAAGCCAACATTTGACTTCAAATCCACTCAGGGTGATACAAAATCCACATTATTAAATTAATCCTTGTGGAAGGAATGAAATACCTCAGTGTGCGAACTCAGAGCTTTGACGAACCTCGAGTTTCCTCTTTTCCTCGAGCGTTGATGATAATCCTTGCGCCACAGATAGGTGTCTTTGAAGCCGAGTACCTTGAAAGTTTGGGAGGAAGTAAGCTTCGCAACGAAGAGAATTAACGCTTCTACGTAGTGGTTAGGTGACGGGACAAGAAAAATTATTCCAAGAACGCTTTGTTTGCGTAATTCGGCGATTACACAATCTCCGCACGATCGCTCCGTTGATGTCATTGACATCGAAATATGTTCCAAGGAACGAGAGTTTGGGAGTCGGGGTTGAATGGCGTCTCATGACACGACCAATTTCCGGATTCCCCAAAGGGGATGCTCGTATCAGGATGGCACGAGAGGTCAGCTGGTCCGCCGTCTGGGCGCATGAATAGTTTCGCGTATCCGACCCGAAAGTCGCATAGCAAGCGTGCCCCGCATGATATCATCATTATCATCATAAGAGAAAGGATCTCAAGGGCCATGTCGCAGGGCCACGTGTCGGGCAAAAACACCGCACAATTTTTGACAAGGTATCGTTGATTCGTTATGCGACAGAGCTGGGCTGACCAGTTGGCTCGTTCTGGGACAGCAAGGATAAGGGCGTCCCATTAAACCACTGAGGGCCAAGAAACGGGACCACCTGGTGGATAGGCCCCATGACACAAATCATCCGGACGAGCTCCATGTGGCTCATGCATACACTTATTATAAGCCCATAACATCATCCACGTGGCCTAGCTCCCATCATCTTATTTACGGCATCATCCATCAACTCACTCTTCTACCAGGGTTTCTGCTTTAGGTGATTAACGGACTCATTGATACTTCATCGATGTAACTTCTAAAAGTACATCTTTTTGATTGTTTATTCAGTCTATTAAACTCTTTGTTTTCGAAATAGATCTGGGTCACTGGGTAACGTGACCGGAAGCGAATGGAAAATTTATCTCACCAAAAATGGTCGAGCGTTTAACGAATGAATTATCTAAAAATCGGTGCTACTAGCTCGGTTTCGAGAACGGTTCGCACTTGTGCCGTGAATGCTTGATGATCATGTGACATTCAATCCATTTGGTGGAAGAGCATTCGCAATTGGTTGGTCATCAGCTTTTTTGAACTGTTTGGTCGCGTTGTGCCGTTCGGTGCTACATGGCGCGTATTACTTATGGATGCGCGACCGAATATACGATGTCTGTAACGTCGAATAACAGGCATTCCCTCTCATATGAAATCCCCGTGTGTATGTTAACCGCGTGAAACGGTCTCGCAGGTGTGATAACACGTCTGGCTAGAGTCAGCAGAGTGATCCTCGGTTAGAGACCGTGGATTGAGAACGTGACGTGTGTATACCATAGCGAAGGTAAGAGCTCGAGAGGGTTGTTCCGGGTGCAACTGGATTTGTCCGAAGCAATGCAGCGAAGCTTCTCGTTGAGTCGCGCGGGTAGCTGCGAACAGCACCCCCGTGGCTGTCCGTGGTGTGCATGAGTAGGACGTGCGGACCAAGTGAGCATAGTCTGCTCGCTAGATATCGCAATGGCTACCCCTCAGGCTCGAGGAAAATCAGACCAAGATGGAACAGCGAATTATTATTTTTTCTTTTTTCGGATAATTTTGTTAAACTTATCCTTAGTACTAATAACGTCCTCGGTAGAAATTTGTCCGAGGACGTGCGTCATTATTCCTGTGAATATTCGCTTGGATTCTTTTTACATTTTCTGACGATATCAACGTCAGGAAACCTCGGGATCCCTCACTGCTTTTTTCTCTTCAGCAAAATGCACAGTTCCCGAAGACGCTGACGTGAGTTAATAACGCATAAAGAAGATGAACAACAATCCGGGAATAAGACAAACGACGCGGATGAATTCCGACGTAACTTTTTCCACGTTTTCCTCAATCCGTCTTCCTACCTCCCTTTTTCTCGTTACTATCCGGTCCGCCATCGTCTATTTCAACTCGCCGAGCCCGGAAAACGTGTAACACGATTTGTAGAAACGTTGCGAGAAGCTATCCTTAAGCCCCGGGAAAGGTTTCAAACTCTAATACATCCGGGAGGACGTGACAATGAGTGGAATCGTGGTGGTCGATGGTTTCTTTGAGTAGTACGAAAATAAGAAGTTCGAATGGCACGTCGGACGTGGAACGGAGGGAGGTAAGAGACAAAGCGAGAGCGAGATGTGATGACGGCGGAAGAGGGGTGGGGGGATGAGCCGCGATATCTAACTACGGCGACGAGCTTTGGGGCGTATAATCGACGTCTGTCAAACCGGGGTGTGCGAGTGAGCAACCGTGACGCCCTCTGTCGAGCGCCTCCTGAACGACGTTGGTAGGAAGTGGGGTGGGGGTAGAGCCCGTCATTGCTTGGCGATCAGCGGACGATCCGTCTTATCGGTATTCAGATTGTGTCTTCGTAGGTGGCAGGTCCACGGGGGACTGTGTGTGCTTACGTCGTTGGGACGAGGAAATCGAGATGGAGGAAGGATGTCTGTGTGAATGGAGGAAGCGTTAGTGGAGAAGGGGAATGAGGAAAGGCAGCTCGGGTAGCGGCGATTAGGAACGGGTCCAAAGGTTGCGAGAAGCGTGTATACCGTGGGAGCTCCCTGATTGGTTCAGGCAAGCGCGCATGCGCAAACTCGTAGTTTTCGCAGTTCATTTGTTTTGATCGGATTTCCGACTGTCGCCGGCGTAATCCTACGTCCATAAGCCCCTCGAACCCGCGGGTATCTCGTCGCTTTCCAATGAAAAGCCTAACGTCTATACTACCGATAGATCCGTTCGTATCACACGCCCCCGGGTGCTTTTTCTCCCTTCTTCCCGTTTCCCTACCAGCCGACTTTACGGCTGCGTGCTTCCCGTCCTTTCTCTACCATCCTCGCAACCGTAGATCGTTCTCATTTCTCCCACGACATCTCCCCTATCCATCTCCCAGTTCGCTCCATGTTCTACTTAAAATACTTTATCCCACTTTGTTGTCTAGTCCTATAGCTATATACGTTTTGCTGGCTTTCTCTCATCCTCGCAGTGAATTTCACCCAGCGGGGAACTGATCGCTAATCGAGCACCCGCGATGATCCTTCAATCGCAATCGCGTCCAGACGCTTATTAGTAGTCTACGAAATGAGAATGGATGGTTCAAGACTTGGAACTGGTTGATGACAGTGGGTCCTGGCACGATCCTTGGAAGTTTTTGCAGACGATCGTTGTAAACTAAATACGAATCGATCCACTTACTTTCGTCTCTACAGTTTTATCACCCGACATAGCTGTACTTGTTACATTTCCATCCTATCTAATTTTGTATTATAGTAGAGGAAGCTTGGCTCTTGATAACAAAAGGTGTCCTATGCCTCGACAAAAACTTTCGCGCCAGAGACACGGTAGGGAAATTCTTGGGAATGAAAAGTCGCCGTTCCATTCATTCTCTTCCTTTCCAGCTCTTCGTTCTACCTCATTTGCTCCTCGAGGGCAGCTTAATTATGTGAAATAATTACACGTTGTTCGAAATATACGTTGAGAGAAGGGGCGCACGCATTGCGCAACGTGGATTGCGGTCGACCGCAGAGGCCTCCGGGGGTGACCCAGCGAAACCAGAAACACCGGAGCAGTCGGAAGCCGCATTCCCCAGGTTACTAGCTGCAGTCGTTGTGGCTACAAGCATGCGCAGTTGCGTCATATCGTGTTCGAGGATTCACCAAATGTTCACAAACAACCGGAAATGTTGTTTAAACGAACTCATAGTCCTACGGTCAACGTTCGTTGAATTTTCAAACGTTTCGTCGAATTTTCCTTGTTACTACGAGGACACCCGGTATATCTCTGGTCATTTTAACCTAGGACATCCGGTATATAAGAAAGTAAAATATTTTTTTCACACCGACGTTACCATCGAGACATTTTTATCCGTGGAAAATAGTTTCGTGAAGTTATTTCCTCGATATCGTCCGGGATTATTCGCAGTTTCGGGAATGGAAAAATGACAAAAAAAAGAACAAACAAAGAAGACTCGTAACGGGAGAGATACGCGAAGAGCCAAATTTCGCGCGGCGTGGCGATGAGAGAAACGGCGGGATAAGTGCGAGAGCAAAATGACAACGCGAGTGTGAAAACTTTCTTGCGTTCCACCTCCTCGTTTAAGCTTCTCGTTGCGTCGTGATGTAACGATAATAGCAACGGTGATGAGAGGACGTTTGACTGCAACGATCGTGCGAATACGGCAGTTCGAGGGTCTACCGGGCCGAGAGGAAAGGAGGGGAAGAGGGAAGGCAGAAGGGGGAATTTCAACGATTATATACGGAATAGGAGAACGAGAGAGTGTAAGGGTGGAAGAAAGGGCGTAACGTCTTCGAGGAAGATAAACATCCTCATTCTGTTCTCTCACTCTCGTCGAATCCTCGCGTTAATATAGTCGTCGATCAAAATATTTATTTATTTTTCTTTTTATTAATCGTTTAATTCAATTTTCAATTTTAATCCTTTTGTTTTGTTTCTCTCCTTTGGTTTTGTTACTTTTTTATTATACACATTTCATTATTATATTTATTTTCGTCATTTTGCTTGAATCGTTGGCTGAATATCTCTCACTTTATTTTTCCTTTTATTAATCGCGTCATTCAATTTTTAATTTAATCTCTTTGTTTTGCTTCTCTCCTTTTGATTTGTTACTTTGTTATTATATACATTTCATTATTAGATTTATTTTCGTCATTTTGCTTGAGTCGTTGGCTAAATATCTCTCACTCGGCTCGAATCCTCGCGTTATATAGTCGTCCATCAAAATATTAATGTATTTTTCCTTTTATTAATCGTTTAATTCAATTTTCAATTTTAATCCCTTTGTTTTCTTTCTCTCCTTTGGTTTTGTTACTTTTTTATTATACACATTTCATTATTATATTTATTTTCGTCATTTTGCTTGAATCGTTGGCTGAATATCTCTCACTATTTTTCCTTTCATTAATCGTTTAATTCAATTTTCAATTTTAATCCCTTTGCTTTGCTTCTCTCCTTTTACTTTGTTACTTTTTTTTATACACATTTCATTATGAAATGTATTTTCATCATTTTACTTGAATCGTTGGCTGAATATTAAATTCGAAGATGTTGATTATTCGAATGACACGACGATTCAACGTCCTTAAGCCCTTGGTACGAGGCTTGCAGGACAAGGGATCCACGTCGCTTATGTGCCGACGACGAGAATGGGTACTACGGGAGAGAGGTACGAGGTCACGTAATACATGGAGTGAAACGGACGGGAGAGTAGAGGGGAGAGAGAGAGAGAGAGAGAGAAAGAGCTGTTCCGCGTGACCGCCGAAGGGTTAAACTAACCAAAATTTGTTCTTTGCCGTGGAAGCAGAGCTTCTCTACACGATCACAAGTGCAGCCAGGCAGGTTATACTATTAGTAGCGTAGTATGTGTACTAGTTGAACAGTTACGGACTACGATGTGCTATGGTATACAGTCGAAGTCCTAGCAACTGTCACGACGCTTCTCGAAACGAAATAACGACGAGAAACTTAATTATCAACTTAATTATTCAATTTTTACCGAGAGATTCTCAAAGTAATTTCGGGATTTCTTGAAAACAAAACAAGCTGTCGCTACGTCAATATCTTATAATCATTTCCAATAAACTTTTCGATTATTTGGTAATACGTGGTACTTTCTATCTTCAAGGGTAATGGAAGAAAGAACTTGGCAGGCAGGGAAGGGACAAATTTTCGAAGTAATCGAGCGCAGAAATTGTGATCACTGTCGTCGCAGTTACGAGAGCTTTGGCTGTAAGGTATAGTAATTATGTGCTGCTGCGCTTGTACTTTTGGGAATGAGGTGAGGAGAAATGCAAAGCTTGTAGAACGTTGAAGGGAGAAGTGGAGTACAGTTGAGACGATGTGAAGGAGGGAGACAGCAATGAAAGTCCGTGTTAAACCTCCTGGACGCAACGTTAGGGCTTCGGGTACACGATAATCGCGAACAAGCTCGACGCCCCGAAAGTCCAATGGGTTTCTCTCGTTGCCTTTCCCTTTTCCCTGGTCCTTCCGTTACTTCTTCACGAATTCCTGGTACAACGTTGTCTCTCCAACCGGGTTTCTCTCGCTCTTACGCGATTCCAAAGCCTGGTTAACCTCCTCTCATCCTCGATGCTCTATGCTTTCCTCCTAGCTTCCCTCTCCATCTACATCATTAACGTACCGAGGTTATATACGCTCGCGGGTCATTTTAGACCGAGGTTTTCTCCTCTACTACGAGCTTTCCCTCTATCTTCATGAAAAGCTCAGAATTCGTACGCTAGTTTGGTTTAAGTTTATTTTCGAAAAAAGTAGGTCGACAGTAGATAAACAAGGCCGGTTCTGGATCAACGCGTGTTAGTGCACACGTACACGTCACACGTACACACCCACACATACACACCGACTTCCGAGGAGGGG
>JAPYZT010005013.1:0-14046 GCA_030522965.1 Tryphoninae sp. A BG-2022a
CTTCATCGACCAAATGATCGAGATACTCGTTGTATAATGTTGCGATATTTAACACGGGCTCTTATCAAAGATAGCGAAAAGTGACGATTTTCAAGAATAAATATCGTGATTTTTGATTCGATAAAGGCCCCTGAAATTTTACGCACATAAAAACTAATCGAGGCTTCTTTGATATCATATAAAAATGTATGACATTAAAGAACGTTTCTGCAAATTCTCAGTGAAATCTAACGGAAACGTCGTAACGATAGGACTACCTTAATTACGATAATAATCTCATCATCCCTAAACATACCTAAATCCTCAAACGATTCCCTACATTTACGAATTTAATTAAAAACTTCGTATACATTTCATCATCTTCGTGCAAGAAGTCATCAACAAAACCTAAACCAAATTTTGATAAAATCCATTAATTAATTACTTTCCCTAGTATCAAATTATCTACACAAAATCCCCATAAATCCAAAAACAACAAAAAAGGAAAAATCCCATTGTAGATAAAAAATGTTCATTAAAGAAATCAACTAGAAAAAAAACGTAAAGTAATTAATCATTTTTGTCAAAGTTTGGTTCGCGTCATTAAGCGACTTCTCGGATTAAGTCGACGATTTGATAACGGTGGAAAATGGAACGTTCGTTATCGGCGAGAAACGAGCGTCGAGGAATAAGCGAGTTATGTACAGTGTGGGTGGATACTTCGAGAAGGTCAATGTCGAGTACACGTTTGTACGAAGAATTCAAGTTTGCATCGGGCGAAGTATATCGTAGTACACGAACGTGTACGAGGAGGTACGAAGTCGAGCGAAGAGATGCCAATGCCGAGTTTCAGGATGGTTTGCGATAGTTACTATGGGACACGTGCTGTTCATACCTATAATGGCATGTATGTAGATGACTGAGTGAACGACACGTAAGCTCGAGATTGCACTGATTGCGAGATTAATCCATTAAATTGATAAATTGTTTGGGTCAAGGACTACGGGAGCTTACAAGAGTTACTTCGTCTCTCTTCGTCTGCCCCAGGCGACTTCCCTCCTTCGCGAACTCATCTATATGGAACATCCCGGAAGAACTCAAAACGCGTCTCATTTAAATCAATTTCACCACCTTCGAAACTTCGAGATATGGAAATTGCGCTAATGGTTAATGTTACACGAAAATTGGGACAATCGAAAGTGTAGCTTCTCAGGAAGAAATGGATGAAGATTTTTAAGGACGATTTTATATTCGTCGATAAAGGGTTAACAATCACTTTTTATGTTTTATTTTTTGTCTTATTTTGTAAATTTGCTATCCGTAAAATATCAAATTTATTACGCGTAGGTTTATAATCGAGACTGACTCTCGTTCGGTACCAATAATTTCTTCAAATTCGTCCCGATAGGTTCAAGCTCGAAACGATAAGTAGTTCGTTTTGATATCAGGAGTTTGTCATTATCGTTCTCCATCTTCGATCTTCGAAACGTCGCGTCGAACGACAGGAAAGATTGACAATTGTTCGAGCGATTATAGCGAGACTTGAAATTTGCCACGAATTACAATCGATCGTTTTAATAAGAAGAAACGACGGTTGTATGAACAAAAACTGTTTGATCGTTTTGAAACAACGTATTGTTTTTTTTTGTTCTTTTTAATTTCTAAATTGAAGTACATTTCATACAAATCACATGGCCTATATCGTATAAAGTACAGACCCTCCGGAAGGATAGTGCGTGTCTCGTCCGCGAAAAGCTAGACGAATTACGACGAAACGCACTCTCTCCATTCCGAAAAGTATATCATGTAAAATCATATATTATATATATATATAATGCGACAACACGGGTATGGATTATACTAGACGGTTCTGTGATTGGATGCAACGGTCGTTCGTGTTGGCTCGACGTGATAAAAAAAAGGTGAGAAGAAATGCGATACGAAATTTCGTTCCTTTTTTTTAAATCATAAACTAAAGATAGGAAAGAAGTCACGAGGGAATAGATAGATAAAGAGAGAGAGAGAGAGGGAGAGAGAGAGTAAGGAACAGAAAAGATAATCGCGATCGAAGCCTTGCGAGTGATTTACGATGACAAATTAATTCTTTACCTAAACAAATAAATTATTTATAAGAATTGTATATACGTGTGTACGAATGTGTCCATGTACGAAATGAGGTTGAGAGTAATCAACCCAGTGTATCGAAAGAATATCGTAAAATATATTGTAATGTCTTTGTTGACTTTGGTAAAAAATGAAAACAAAAATAATAATAAAAGAAAAACTTATTGGTCATCGAGAAGTTGTATATACGTGGTCGATTGTATCGAGGTGGGTAGGAAGAGGAGTTTAAAAAAGCGAGTTTTGGATTATAACGAGAGCGACGAGGCGGGACAAGTCACGACGATTAAAATAAAATTCTTCGTCAAATTATATATGTATATAGATATATATATATATATATATATATATATATATATATATATATATATCATATAATATATATCAGTAAGTTATAACACTATAGACATTAATCTAAACAGCACGATTAATGAAATCACTGTAATACTCTCGAGTTTGCACACCAATCCAACAGATAGTATTACGATTAAAATAACAAACAAAAGCGCGAGAAAGAAACTAGACGAATGGAAAATAACTCACGATCACATAAAATCGAGCTTGTCCGTAGCCGCGAATAAAAATGTGCGAATGTGTGTACGTGTAAAGTGCGTGTTGTAACATTTGTGAGTGGAATTGTGTCTAACAGCTATATAACAATAATCTCGATAATCTAAAAAAATCGTATACTCTGGGATTCACGATTATTCGTTCGTCAATGCTCGTTATACTTAAAATTTAATTAACGAAAAAAATAGATGAGAAATAAAAATTGTACGTGCCGTTGGGACATTGCTGTCTCGGCTTGTACAGGATGAAAGGGACTTTGTGGAAAGAGAGATAGATCTAGACACAGACAGACAGAGAGAGAGAGAGAGAGAGAGAAAAGGTGAGCGGATCGGCGAGATCACAAAATTAACTATTCGTACGTGTAATAATCGTAGAGCATAACGGATATCATACGCGAGTATGCGCGAGTGATTGATGATTAATTAATTTCTTAACAAGCTAGAAGGCGTGATCGAAAGAAGAAAAAGAAGACAGAGCCAAAACAAAATTAAAAAAAGAAAACAAATTTATCTAACGCGAATCCTGGCGAGTCTCGCCTGCGCTTGACGTCGAATGAGATCGTGAATATTTTGTTTTTCGTTGTTCGCTCTGTATGTTGTTGCATCTTCTCTGTCCAAGCTTTACATTGCCGTCTCTCGTTGTAAAGAATCGAGGAATAAAGAAAAATGGTGCGATTCGCTAATCAGGCGCTTTTTTATGGTCGTTGCTTTATTTTTTTTTTTTCTTTTTGTTTTTGCGTTGCTTCGTTTGTTCAATAAATTCTCTTCGTTCTTCCTGCGTGCAATAATTGGGATAACCGTGGTTTTAGTCGCGGCGTGGGTCCTCTCGGTCTCTTCTTAGTGTGCGCAATAGCTGGCGAGCTCGTCGATGGTGCACGCGTTGACGCAACATTCGTCGTGAACACCGCGGGACGGGCTCTGGCGTCGTAATCTCATGCCACCGAAACGTCCCATCATCGCATTCGCGTTCGCCCTCGATGTCATCGGGTAATCATAAGCGTATGGGTAGTCATCCATCTCCATTTCTATCGGGACAAAATCAAGAAACAATTCAAAACAAATACAAATCTGTGTAAACACAATTTTTTCCAAAATGTCTCAAAAAATGACAAACAAAAATTGAACAAAACTCGATAAATATAACAATTATCAAAGCCGATGTCTCATAAAGTGCATCGATCGAGACATATGAATCTAACAATAATAATAATAATAATAACATATGTATAGGAATAAATTGAAGAAATTGTCTGCCAACCTTGGCCGTTTTTCTTGAACATCGAGTTGTAAACACCGTTGCATAGAAGCTGTAACGCACTGGACAGATGCTTGCCGCAATATTTATGCTTCGTGTCGGTCTTCTGGCCGTATATGTCCGACTGTGCTTGAGATTGTTGTAGTACGACGAACGCCACGGCGAGCACCAGAATCACGATAACGTTCGACCGATACGTGGACATCTGTAAAACGTTCGTAAAATGAAACAAAACGCATTAGTATATTAGGAAGAAAGGACGAGAGAGAGAAAGAGTGAGAAGAGAAGAGAGAAAATGAACAAGGAGAGCGTGAAACGGACAAGGGAGGGGGGAGGGGTTGGAGAAAAAAAAACGATAATGCACGTATGATAATTGCCATATTTTCCGCTCACGTATCGTTCTCTATTGTATCGCCATCGAGGGTCACGACGTACCGTGACAAGTGATTTGCCGACACTTTTATCGATAATTATGATGATCGTGCTACTTTTTTTTATATTTATTTTTTTTTTCTTCTTTTTCACGATAGGACTACGTTACACGGTGTGTATTGTGGTTATTGTGACTTTCGTTATAGAGCAAGAAGCCCAGACACGCAAATTCTCCGACCGAGAGAGCTTCGATAACGAGATACGAGCGTCTGCACGCGCGTCACTCTCTCTCTCTCTCTCTTACTCCGTTGGTTCTTTCCCACGTTATTTCAACATGACATACGTTAAGAAAAAAGTATTTTAATTATTCTTTCCAATTGAAAGAGGTAAGAACACGTTCGATCAAACGCTAGTAGGAAGTTAATCTTTTCTATTCTTGTTTTATCCACGTATAAAAATCAATCGTAAGTACGACAAAGAACTTGTCGAATCATTTCCCAATCCAATTTCGTAAATCGTAAGTGCGATTCGACTGGCGAGAACATCGACCACTTCGACTTCCGTTTTATCGAAAGACCAATGTCAAGAATGTTTGTGTATGAAAATTGAGGAAAAAAACAAGGTCGATGGAGGCGAATAACCAAAGACATTCATTCGTTTGATTGGACGATGATTATAAATTTATCGACCACCGTACGTCGGAATAATTGAAAACATTTGTTCGATTCACTTCTTGCCGTGAGGATGTTCCATGCGGAAGATACGTTTCTTCCTGTAATCGTCTTAAGAGAATGAATACAAAGAAGAAGACGTAAAATTAGAGAGAGAGAGAGAGAGAGAAAAGCATCGAAGATGAAAATTACGTGAGAAAGCTGTTCGTCTCAGGAATGACTGAGATCAATGGAAAACTTTAAAACGGCTTTATAGGAATCATCGTAGCTCATTGAATAGATTGAGAACGCTCGAACTCCTCGAAGAGTTCGAGGCGTCAAGCTGCGGTGGCGCCTGTGCAACCACGCGCTGCTGCATTCTCGTTTTCTGTTAAGTGGCCGTTTACCACTTAACTCGCGAATCGGCGCATCGACGGGCTCGATACGCCCCGAGGGAAAGAGAACTTCGCGTTCTTCACTTTCTATTTTTAGATATCTTTCGCTTAAATATAAATCATGGGCTAATGCATATTTCTTCCGATACGTTGCATTACCACGTTGCAACCGCGAAGCTCATACAGACACGCAGACGCGCAACGTACAGATTTTCCCTCGATATTTCGTTTTTTGTATTATTCCTTCCTCGTGGAGCTCTCTTGAGTTGAAAAAATCTCAATAATATTGTAAATTACAATTTCCAAAAGCGAATTTAAGTTAATAAAAGAAGACAATGAATTTATCACGATTAAAAATTGTCTGTAAATGTATTCATTCGAGGCTCGTGAGTGGATGAAAATATCCAATTGACGAGAGAATTTAATTAATATCCAATTCATCCTTCTCTCTCTTTCTTGATTACAAATAGAAGGCTGATTGTTTTTTCTTATTATTACTTCCTCGTCGAGTTCCCTTGGGTTGAAAAAAATCGCAATAATATCGTAAATTACAATTTCCAAAAGCGAATTTAAGTTAATAAAAGAAGACAATGAATTTATCGCGATTAAAAATTGTCTGTAAATTTATTTATTCGAGGCTTGTGAGTGAATCAAAATATCCAAACAACGAGAGAATTTAATTAATATCCAATTCATCCTTCTCTCTCTTTCTTGATTACAAATAGAAGGCTGATCGTTTTTTCGTATTATTACTTCCTCGTCGAGCTCTCTTGAGTTGAAAAAATCTCAATAATATTGTAAATTACAATTTCCAAAAGCGAATTTAAGTTGATAAAGAAGACAATGAATTTATCACGATTAAAAATTGTCTGTAAATTTATTTATTCGTGGCTCGTGAGTGGATCAAAATATCCAAACGACGAGAGAATTTAATTAATATCTCATTATTCATCATTCTCTCTCCATCTTAGTTACAAATGGAGCGCGGAGCGAGCGATAGAAAATTGTAGGAAGTGTGTTTTCGTCCGAGGAAACCGAACTGTACATACGTTATGGTCCAAGTTTAGCTCGGTGCGTTGGTCGTAAGTCTTGTTCTGTTTTCCAGTTGCAATTGCGTAGTCGTAAATAATTTTGTAAATTTAAGTCATCAAGCTATTTAGTAAACTCGTCCCATAGCGTGTTAGGGCATAATAAATATATCAATCAATCAATCAATCTCTCTCTCCGTCGCGTTCTTCGATCGTCCAAGAACTTCCGGTCGACATATCCCTAAACGGCCTTCCCGCTGTCTCCGATCGCACGCACCACGTGTTCTCATCTCGCGTATGAAACGCGTGTTCCATGGCAAAGTCTTGGAAAACAAGTTACGCAACGAGATTGTGTCAAGATGGTAAAAGTCATCGCGTCCAAATAAACGCCATTTGATCCGAGACGTTAATTCAGAATCCGACAAACAATTTAATTTCGTTGCCGAGACGGGTTTATCTGTAAGAAAAGATCGTAATCACACGATATAAAATCAATTCGATTGATAAATAACAATTTAACTTTCAAAGAATACGAATTAATCGTGCGTGATCGAGGAAACTTTGAAAATTTCGTAATACCGGAAGTTCGGATTTAAACGAGAATAAACCGGATGTCCATGGAATAATGAAGTTAGAACGTTCGATCCGCCATGAACCTCGATTACGCATATATACACGAGGCTGTCTGTTGTTATACGTATATATACCTATATAAGCACAACAATGACTAAGTTTAGTGATATCGTGGTCTCTCGGAAATATTTGTAGATAAATGTCCAGAAATACACCGGGGTAAACAATATACGCCGCCGTGGTTGGATGCATATTAATAACAAAACGCTCGTGTCAGGGTCTGGTCGATGTCCTCGCGGAGGATTCTCTCTCTCGGGCGCGTCGTTTTCTCGTTAGTACAAACGGCGTCCGAGAGAGCGCGCGCGCCACGTCGCGTACGAAGTCAAACCAAAACAAAGTATACTTCGGCGTCTCGGCGTCGTTATACATTAACGTGGCGTCTCGACCACGTTGAACGTTCGATGTTTATGAGTGAGGGAGCGCTTGGAGAGGGAAAGTACGAAAAGAAACAGAAAAGAGAAAAATCGTATGTATCTCCCCTTATCTTTTTCTCTCCTAAATATCGAAACGCGGTTAGCATAGACAGCTAAAATTCGTCGTTACGAATTTCGCGATTATCCGTAGATAACCGAGTCTCCTTCTTTTTCTTCTTGCTTCTTCTTCTTCGCCGTGAACGATCCGTCGCGGTCGCCTCGGCGCGACGCCTACTGTCTACTATATTAATAACGGAACGCTTTTATTATACGTATTGTCATATTTAATGCGCTCATTGTCGCGTCGTTTTATTGACGGGGTGATCAACTCGAACGATACGTAAAAGCATCGGGAGCTTCTCCCATGTCCGACATCGAACTAACGTTCTCTAACCGTACAACGTTTTTCGCATCTTTTTTTTTCTCACTACGATATATCTCTCTGGTTCATTGTTTATCGTGGCGTACATACTCATCGAATTAACGATAACGATTGCGCTCGCTGCGCGGAGACAGCTGACGTTTATATTTTACGTTTCAAACGAGTCGGCAACTTTCTACGTGTATAATATACTACGTTTTCCTTAGTAAGAAAAGAAATAACATAGTTGCAGAAATGGGCGAAAATTGGTGCAATTATTATCAAGATGAAAAATGCAGTTATTATGACGCTCGGACAATTACCAGCGTGCAATGGAGACAGAGAAGGAGTGAGAATGCTGAGAACCGTCTAGTATTCGCGAGCTCGTGCGTACGATAGTGCGTAAACTTATATGTATATATATTTATACACGTGCACGCGATTATAGTTAACGCACTGTATAAAACGATGAATGTTCGGGTTATCGTTCCGGGTGGTCTATCACGATGTATTTATTAATACCGAAGGTATACGACGCGACTCGCGATGCAACGAGATACTCATCGAATTACCGAAACACGTACGTGCTTCGTGACAGCCTGAGATGATGATGATGATGATGATGATGATGATGATCATCATCATCATCATCATCATCATCATCATCGTGTTGTGACCATGTCGGGTCGTATACACGTTATACATGCACACAATCGTGTCTACATATAGCTACGAGACCGTAAATCGAGAGACCGCAAATCGTCAAGAGTGAAAGAATTGACGAGACTATATATACGTTTGTATGTCGACGGACTGCAATTTAATGCACGCTGGAATTGCGCACGAGAAGATCTCGTGGTACTGCACAAACACACCTATCGCGTCTGCGTACGAGGTTTATGTATTAATATTTATTTATTTATATACAGAGAATTGCCCCGTGGTACTTCCGGGTATGCGAGGGAGATGCGAATTTCTTTAGAAATAAATTTACAAACGAGATATATTGTGATAGTTTCCGCGACGATGATAAACAAAAAAGGGAGTTGTTACTTGATGGATTGTGTTATTGGTGTAAGTTTAAGCTCGTTGCGAGCTTTGACGCTTAAACAAATGTACAACTCGGATCCGAGAAGGATTGGACTAGATAATTGATACGCGCTCCGCGTGTACACAGCCACCGGGCAAAAGACTCGACCGGATAAAATCTTCTCGGTAACGAGTTTAATGAGCTTCCATCTATTTATAGACGCGAGATTGTAACGTGTCCGAGATATACCGAGCACCGATATGTACATGCCCGCATGATGAAAAGGGTCATAGCAATTGCAATGTTCTAAATTTAGAAAGAAGAAGAAAAAGATGCTTTTGTAAATATACACATATATATATATATATATATATATATATATATATATATAGTTGGATGTGTATTAATTGTACAAAAAGAAAATAGGGAGAGAGAGAACGGACGAAGGATATAATCGTGGTTCGAAGCGCGCCCTGACTAGCCGAGCCGTAAGATTTTGTTCGTACGGAACGGAGAGCACGGAAAATCCAAGAGCGAGACCGCAATACCGCAATTTAAAAACGGGAAATTATTGTCCGCGCGAACGTAGTAGGCACTGGTTCGAGTCTGTGTTTAGTCGCGCATGCGCGACTCCCGCGTTGTTAGAACGTGTGTTGCACGAACCCGTCGCATGGTGCCTAAGATACGGAACCACGGGGGGTTGTGGCCGATGATTCGCGAGGAGAAACCGCGCGCGCAACGTACCGATCGAGAATCTCGATGGTAAGAGTAAGTGCGCAAACTCGGGCGCGCTCTTTTAATGGATAGCGCCTTAGAATTTCGCACGCCGCTCGGCTGATGGCACGCGGGACGAAAGAGACGCCAAGAAACGGGGTTCACACGACTTCTCGACGAGTCAACACGAACGTAAAGACGAAAAGGAAACCGAATTTCGGCAAACGTAGATAAATTGTATCACGTATTGGCGTCAAGATAAAGAAACAACGACAATGATTTATTGATAATAACCCAACGCAAATGATAATACGATAGATATAAGTAAAAGTCGATAAGAATGTTAAAACAAAAACAAAAACTTACTTAGTATCCTTGAGTTTGGACGCATTCACAAGAACAAGAACGATATTTAAAACGTATTTTTTTTTATGGTAATGTTATCACTTTGAAAAATATCACAGTTGGAGAACTCGTTCGTGTAAAAAATATATATATATATATATATATATATATATATGTAATCTTCGAATAATCTTCTTGTTATTTTCGTTGTTCCTCTTCCTCGCTTTATACTCGTTTCCTTCCTCTAATCCTTTGTTTCATATATAGATTCGATTATAACTTTATGTAGCTAGATATTTTTCATTAAATTCTAATCCGATCGATGAGTCGTTTATCGTCGGATCATGAGATACTTCGTAGATGTCGTACCACCAAGATTTTCGTGTACTCCTTGTTGATGCTTTTCGGCACTATCAGCCCTTCCCACTGTCTCGGATACATTTATACTCGTTCAACTCGTTTTACTTTCCGCGCGCGATTTGTATTCTCTTCTTCTTCTTCTTCTTCTTCTTCTTCTTCTTTTTCTTTTTCTTCTTCGTGTCTGTTTGCCAACGTTTCTCTCGTTTTCGACCTGGGTCAAGCGCGGGGATAATATCGGTTGTCGAATTTTCGTTCTTGTATCACCGATATATTTATAAACACAAGTTTGTTTTTAATTCGGATGAATCTTGTATAAGTTCCGTCTTGATTTTCTTTCGTCGTTTTCGATAGGACTCTGCTCGTTCGCAGTTAGTTTCCGGTTCTACAAGCGCGATTTTGCGCTACGTTATTGTTATCCTCCTTTGTATCTTCGTTTGGTGAAACGCGTATTCTTCGCTCGTCGTTCTCCTTGCGAAATATTGATAGTTGCGTGTGAGTCTTGTGTGTATGTTGCGACGGACCGCGGTTTACGTTCGGCGTAGAAACGATAAATGTTAGCCGAGGTGGCTGGACTCCGCTCGGTTGGAATAGAGGAGCCGGATAGTCCGCGTGAGACGACACCGGACCGCTCGAGAGGGAGGCCACGACAGAATGCAACGCGATAATCCCCCGGACGCACCGAGAACCGAGAGTATGTCCGAGACGTCGAGGTGTCCGACGCCTCTCGTTCTCCGCCTCCTTTTCGTCTTTGGGCCTCGTCAGCGCCGTCGTTGCATGCTGTTGCTCACCGACTCGACCATCACGGTACACGCATATTACAATCCATACATACATACCTACATATATATATATATATATATATATATATATATATATATATATAATACAAAACAATATACAATAAAATAATATAATATAGAATAATATAAAATAATATAATACAAAATAGTATGAAATAATATAATATATTATAATATAATATAAAATAATATAAAATAATATAATATAAAATAGTATAAAATAATATAATATAAAATAATATAATATAATATAATATAAAATAATATAAAATAAAATAATATACAATTAAATTAAATAATATATAATAATAAACATAGTAGGTTATATGAAATTATGTTGTATTATATATCTATATATATATATCTATATATATATATATATATATATATATATATATATATATATATATATCGACGCGATTGGTCCGTCTCTTTCGCAATCTTCGCACATACGCCAAGTACACATACGCATACGTATATACGTACCTACTTGGGGAATACGTCGTTTATACGACGAGATTCGAACTCATAAAACGAGTGCAGCGCGAGGAGTCCGGTGCAACCGTACTAGAATAACTCTTTGAACAATTTTACAAGGTCCTCGTTCGCTGTCAACGATCTTCGTCCGTAACGTCCAGGCTTCACTTTGAAGAACATCGGGTCGATGCTCTTTCTTATTTCGTACGAACGACGTTTTTTGTCAATAAAATTTCGTGCTGTGTTTTCTCCTCTTTTATTACAACGATCGAACAACGTACGAAAATATTTTTGCAAATTTAATTTCCCGATGACGGAATTCGACGAGCGATAAATTTCTTTAGAACGTATGTAAAGTCAGGTTCGTGAAAAAAGTGCCCAACATTGTTGCTAAGGGGGCGTTACGATAATATCAGCACCGCGAATGCACCGACAGAGAAGAAAGAAATAAAGAAAGAATGATTTTCACTCGGCTCCTCTCTTTCTTCGTCTTGACAGCGCGCCCGATGACTCCCGAGATCTTCCTCTCGCGTCGTTAACTCGTACATTACGGCTCGTTGAGGACGCGAGGGCCGTCGCGGCGTGTTCGCCTCGTCGCGAACGATTCAATCTCTTTACAAAACCCATAAAACATCCATTTTCTTCAATTCGCTACAAAGGTTTGCCTCGTCGCGGCGAGCCCCGAGTCACCAATGAGAGAGAGAGAGAGAGAGAGAGAGAGAGAGAGAGAGAGAGAGAGAGAGAGAGAGAGAGAGAGAGAGAGAGAGAGAGAGAGAGAGAGAGAGAGAGAATCCTGTTTCGTACAGAACGACACTGTAACGTCGTTGAGCAACGTTGGATCGGTTGCACGCGAGTTGCGAAATGTCCGAACAAATGCAACGACTCAACGATCCTCTTCTATGGTTCGTTAACACGATGGTAAAATGATCCCTTTGCGATAACTACAATATATAACAATGTGCTAGAATATACAGGGACAGAGAAGAAAAATGTTGTGTGTCGAGTAATTAAAGGTCGGTCGATTAAATATGAATCCACTTAAAAAATAACAACTTTCATACTCGCACGAACATTATTCTCAATATTGTAACGCCGAGTGGACGATGTTTTCAACGTTGTATCAATAAAATTTACAATCTTTCGAAAATAAAACTTGGTTAAATGTCTTAATGGGGATTAGAAGAATAGATCTACAAGAAGATGGACGGAATAGAAATTTAGTGTGCGAATTTTGAACGATTCAATCATTTACGAAACGATGTTGCAACAAGTATTTGTTTTCGTGACTTCACTTGTAAATAGAAGATATCTAAAATAAACAAAGCTTGATAAACGAGATCGGTGGATGCATTTAGATGCGATATGTAGGTATAATAAGCTTAATAGCCAACAATAGGGGAGTCTCGATCATTCTAGTTCATTCGAATGGACGAAAATGCTGATACGTCTTTAATGCGAACGTGCAATCGTCTTTACTATTATAAACAGAATTTAATAGGGCTCTAAGCGCCGTAAATATGTATTTATCTACCAGACTGTAGTGTAGAAAGCATACGTATACACAAAGTGGCGTTTATCACGTAATACCAATATAGCAACGACTAGTGTATAGTCGAAGAAGATAGGTAGGAAGCTTAGGTAGCTTAGGAAAAGACTGGTACAGCGAGCCACTTTACGTATATATATGTACACAGAGAGGTATGTGATGTTACGATACAAGGAACCTCATTCCCGTAGGTCGTTGTGTTATACACGTACAACATCACGCATCATCGAGCTCGACGCCACAACCGAGAGCTGACGATCTCCGATAAAGCTTCTACCGTCCGACTCTATGAACTAAACCGCCAGAGGGCATCCGTTGCACCGCTATTAACTAAACAAAAGAAAAATCAAGAATGACTAATATTCCAGGGGATTGTAATTAATCGATTAGACCGATAGTTGCTCTACAAAAAAGGGCATCCGTTGCGATCGCGGTTGACTAAACAAAAGAAAAATCAAGAATGACTAATATTCCGGGGGATTGTAATTAATCGCTTGGACCGATAGTTGCTCTACAAAAAAGGCAGCACTACGACGAGATCTGCAAGCACGATTTGATGAAATATCGATTAAGTCTGTTATCTTTCGTCCTATCGTGTTTCTTTAATATTTAACCGATCTTATTTCAGAAGCAAGATGGAACGTGGGGCGTTTTTATTATAGGAAATCGAATTTTGGAACGTAACAAAGAAGTCGATGTGGGAAACGTTGAACCAGGGAAGGTTCTCTTGTGCGGAATAATTAAAATGTCGAAAGAAGAAAGAGCTAAAATAAAATAACGTTTATAAATCGCGGGTCTTATCAATCTTCCCGTGAATTGTTTTGGATGCGACGGAGAGTCGTCGGTGCACTGGCCGATAATTGAATGACCGGCTTCACTCGACAGTAACGAGAGTCGCGATACGAGGTAGGCCAAAAGATTACCGAAAGCTCGCCGTGGGGTTGCCCCGTCTCGCTTTCCTTTCCTCACAGACTCGCTCTCTCTCTCTCTCTCTCTCT
>JAPYZT010005015.1:0-10209 GCA_030522965.1 Tryphoninae sp. A BG-2022a
TTACCCGCCGTTAACGCACCAGTCCCACCGCACGGGTTAACGTTCTTTCCTTGGCAAAAGATTCGACTCGCTGCAACCTGTAGCGGTTATCGTTTGCCTTACTGGAGAGCGACGATTGCGCAACGCCATTTGCAAAGTGTGCCAGAAATACATATATATATATATATAGGCGTTTGTGCGTGTATAACGTCCTCGAAAGAACGATACGTCTATAATACACACACGCAGACGCATGTATATATTTATATACAAGGTGAATTTCATAAGGTGTAAACAGGCTTTATTTTAAGGTAGATGGGATCATTACCAACAAAAAATGCAAATAAACATTGGGGATATTTTTAATAGTTTGGGAGATATAAATGTTTAAAGTTGGTCCAATCAGAGCGCGCGCGAGAAGCGTTGGCGCCGCCCACTCTCGCTCTAGTCGTAGATATAGCACAGTGTAGAGCGTTACAGTTAGGGTTGCAAATTTCAGAGCAGTCAATTTTATTTATTATATTATTACATTGTCATTTTTGTTCTCGAGCATTGGCTACTAGGGCGGGGAGTGGGCGTCTCCAATCCGCTTCCCGGCGCGCTCTGATTGGACCGAGTTTAATAATTTACATCTCATAAACTATTACAAACATCCCCAATGTATATTTATATATACATATAATACACACACACACACACGCGCGCGCGCGCGCGCGCACGCACACACACCCACACACACAGATGCATGTATATATTTATATACAGGGTGAATTTCATAAAAAGTAAACAGGCTTTATTTTCAGGTAGATGAGATCATTACCAACAAAAAATGCAAATGTACATTGGGGATATTTTTAATAGTTTAGGAGATATAAATGTTTAAAGTTGGTCCAATCAGAGCGCGCGCAAGAAGCGTTGGCGCCGCCCATGGCCACCCTAGTCGTAGATGCAGTGTAGAGCGTTACATTTAGGGTTGCAAAATTCAGAGCAGTCAATTTTATTTATTACATTATTACATTGTCTTTTTTATATCTCGCCCATTGGCTACTAGGGTTGGAAGTGGGCGGCTCCAACCCGCTTCTCAGCGCGCTCTGATTGAACCACCTTTAATAATTTATATCTCGCAAACTATTACAAACATCCCCAATGTATATTTACAATTTTTGTTTGTAACGATCCCATCTACCTTAAAATAAAGTTTCAAAATACTTATGAAACTCACCCTGTATATTATGATAACAGAGATTCCATGGCTGACAGAACAGGACGAAAGGATCGAGCCAATTGAGCGTTAGTTAATTCGACCTTTCCGGGAAAAAAATTTCGAACGACCCGTGAAACGTTTATACGCGACGATTCTCGCTTGTCGCGTGGGGAACGTACTGCATGCTTTGCCTCTGGACATATATCGTGTAGTTACAGCACGTATCTCTCTCTCTATATATATATACGTATAAATACGTACTATGGAGTATATAACTGTATATATGTCTTGCACTTCTCGGTATTAACCCCGTGGCATACGTCCGGTGCCCTGGGGAAGTACGAAAATCGATATGAAATAACGAAGCTCTTTGTGTATATATATATATGTGTGTGTATGTGTGTGTATTTATGTAGACAACGTACCGGGGTGAGCAGGACAAATTTGTGTCTTTTCACCGTGTCGCGGATTCTTAAATTCTTACCTCGAGTCTCTCTGCAATAATTTATTATTCTTATTTTTTTTCTATTTTGTTTGTCAATTCCAGTGGATAGAATAGCGTCACGAGACGAGAATGAAGAACGCCTTGGTCCGTATGAGCATGAGGAAGGGTGGGGGGAGAGCGAGAGAGAGAGAGAGAAAGTCGAGCGAGTATAACAGCAAGGAGAGAGGGCCCAGCCCAAACCGTCGGTGTATCCGATCGCGGAATGCTCGCTCGCTCTCTTCCGATGCAGACAATGTTCTTGTTCTTCTTCCTCTACGTTTCTATCTTTCTCCTACAACGCTCTAGGGTCGACGTGCCTATGACGAACGAGAGGAAGGAACAGTGGTGAAGGGAGTGGGGGGAACACAAGGAGAGAGAGGTAGAGATGGGGAGAAAACGAAAACTCAAATTCCAAAAGTACGATACGGGACTGCACGAACAACGGCTCCTCTACGAGCACGAAACACGCACGCCCCTATACGAAACGCGTCTACTAATTTTAGCAACTAACCCACGCTTCTCTTTCTCCGTAGCTTCGTTCCTCACGTTGCTTCCATATTATCGCTTTCGGAAAATATCAGCCAGCAGTTCTTCGGTCTTTGCCTGTTTTTTTGTGTTCTTTTTTATCTCTCTCTCACTCCCCCCACTCTCACGGCTTCGCGGTTGATGAGGATCGAGCGAAAAAAAAATATCGGACGAAAGGCACGTTTTGGATCTTTTCTTTTTTTGCTAAGAGTGTATATATTTCGTAACGTAATCGCGTGTGTGTACTTATTTGTCGCTTCCGTATCTCTACCCCCACTCCTTTCTTCTCTGCCATCGTCTAAAATGAATTAGTAGATTGTTATGCTATATATATCATGATGCTGTACATAACGCTGTATAAACGCGAGTACGCCTACTTCGCAACTAAACACTTTGACACCGAGAGTCCGATGTTGGAGTCACAGTCACATAGAGATGGGAAGAGAGAGAGAGAGAGAGAAACACGCGTATATGCATGGAGAGCGCGGTTGGAGATGTATGTTATATAGCTGTCGTAAACCATGCTACAAACCGACAAATGTAGGAGAAGAAGGAAGCTAAGATGAAGAGGAAAAAAAAGTAAGGCGATGCCGGCATTCTCGATATAGTATTCCGGCTAACCGAGTTTCCGCCTTTACTTACCCATTATTACGACGGTTCTCGGAGCTGCAGCAGCGCCAACGACTAATATTGCACGATTGGGTTATACGAATCTCACTTTCCTCCGAGTTTTCGACTTCTCGAATCAATTCCGTTAACGGGGAACGTTTGTTTCTTTTTTTCTTTTTGTCGAGAATGCCTCGCCGATCCTCCGCCAAACGCTTGCACACGATTTTACTCTGAAACGTCTATGTGATAAAACTGAGCACCGGGCGCGTCACACAATTGTTTAAATACCACAATGCTTTTTCTCTCTTTATGTATATATCTCTCCCTCTCGATCGACACTCAAGTTTAACCCGCGATTTTCTACGCGGTTTCTTCCACCACGATAAAAGAAGATAAATCTCTTCGGGGACCGTGAAGAAAATTAGAAAAAACGAGTATAGTACAGCACTGCCACGAAACGCTTGCCGTCCGACATTGTAGCACCGACCGACTTGGGCCGAGTACCGACGAGCGTACACCGACGTGAAGGAGGCGCTCCAAGCACCCACTAACTCTACACACACTCTCTTGTATTCCCCCGATTTCGCACACGCGCGGTCAATCTGTATGTGTATGTGTGTGTAGGCTAGGAGCCTCCAGAACCGAGCGATGCGCGCGCAACTTTAATCTTCCTCCTTCTCTGCCCCTTTGCAGCTTCACACATTCCAGTCAGCTGTCACCCTCTGCCCGTTCTCAATCACAAGCGCGTGCGCACTCCGGTAGTTCGCAGCTATTCGCAATGTTTCGCATAGAGGGATCCCACGCGATTGTTTCGTGAACCAGTTATCAAGTATCCACACGCATTTTCTACCTTATCTTGGGGATTAACGCATTAGCGTACATTTTTTTTTATAACTTCGTAAACATTGCTGTAAGCCGTTTTTATTTATTTAATACTACGAACTGTTATGCCACGTGCCGTCGTCTTGACACATGTGTTTTATTACATTCGTTAGATCGTAGGGCTTTCTTTTGGCGAAATTTTCGGTATGAGACAATGAAAAAAAGTATGTATTTAAGGTTATGTGTCGCTACGAAGTCAGCGCCGGTTGATGATCATCGTGTCCCGTACGAAGACGAAAACGCTAAGAACGGGAGATGTGTATGTTTACAGGATTATAGACGAGAAATAACGGTTGATTTTTCGAATTCCAATCACTACTAATTCATAACATACAGTGACACACATACTATCGCGTATGTGCGATAATACCCCAGAACGTGTCGTGCCTCTAGCGCAAAGTGAGTGACGCGGAGTGGGGGTAGAAAATATATACAGCTTTGGCAAAGTGCAATCGGCGCGTTGGAGGGGACGTTTCAATAGAGTCAACAGCTTCGAGGACGTGACCAGCTCGATAATAATCATGGCTGGTGAGTACGGTACCGACGAAAGAATCAGTTATTTCTCATTATTCGACTAATTGCAAAAATATCGTGATACTATTATTGATTTTTTACATTTTTCTTCCAATTTACGATTACAACTCGTTTGTTCGAAATTTTAATTGTCTCATTTAATATCGCAATCGTCGTTCGTCTTGATTACGAGTGTTTGCGACACCTCCTTATGAGTTATGCCGTTTTATGTTAATTAGTCAGTAGACTTGTATAACCGGCGCTCGTCCGTTTCCTTTTGTCTAAAATACGCAACTCATTTTTCAATAATCGTCGCGTCATGAGTTTGGAAAAATCGAAAAAACCACGACTCAACAGCAGTTCCTTGGCAAAGAACGGAAAACATGTGGCAGGTGTGTTTTGTATTACATGTTTCACGAAATCATGATTAACAGTGCGGTCAAGAGGTCGAAAAATTTGATAACGTTTTTCGTTTGTCATTGCCTGATAAAGCAAAAAACATGAAGTTAGAATTTTTTGTGACTGGAGCAGGCACATATGTCGCGAATTTTGTTTCAAATCGGTCTGTCATCGAGAATATTCACCAACAGTTGTAGCACCCGAGCAAAATATTGTTTCACAAAGGTCGCAGACAATTTCAACTCTGGAAAAATATGTAGAGATTTTGCTTCGCATAAAATTATGTTTTGAGAGTCATGCTTGTCAAACTGTTTCTTTAATGAGAGAATATAAAATTTCAGGGCCAAATCCGTACCAGGATCTCATCAAGACTATCGAGGTCACCGGCAAGTCACGACGGTACTTCGATGTCTCAACTTTTGGCGAGAAATATGGTAAGCTTTGATTATTCAAGTATTATTTGTCAGTTTTTTAGATTTGGACTAATGTTTGTTTTGTGATTTTTATTTTTAACCAACAGAAAGATTGCCATTTTCCATCAGAGTACTTCTGGAAAGTGCCGTTAGAAATTGCGATGATTTTCAAGTGAAACAAACAGACGTGACGAAAATCTTAGATTGGGAAACAAACCAGACTGTCGATGGTGGGGTGGAAGTCGCGTTTAAGCCAGCGAGAGTTATACTTCAGGTATGTAAAATTACATCGATTTTTGTCTTTAATTCAGACCTAGAAATTGTATTAAACATTTTCTTTCTACGTAGGATTTTACTGGAGTACCTGCAGTCGTTGATTTTGCTGCGATGAGAGATGCCGTGAAGAATCTTGGTGGTGATCCAGACAAAATAAATCCTATCTGTCCATCGGACCTTGTTATCGATCATTCTGTTCAAGTGGACTATATTAGAAGGTAAAATTGCGCTCTTATCGATTTTTTCTTAGCAAATGTCAGTTTTGCTTTATCTCATGATTATTCTTAGCGGCGATGCCTTGAAGAAAAACGAAGAGTTGGAATTCGAGAGAAACAAGGAGCGCTTCATGTTTCTCAAATGGGGTGCGAAAGCATTTGAGAACATGTTGATCGTACCACCAGGAAGTGGCATTGTGCATCAGGTTAATCTGGAGTACCTTGCGAGAGTTGTTTTTGATAGCAACGAGCTCTTGTACCCGGACAGTGTAGTTGGTACGGATTCTCACACTACAATGATAAACGGTCTAGGAGTTCTCGGCTGGGGTGTTGGTGGTATCGAAGCCGAGGCTGTTATGCTGGGCCAAGCTATATCGATGCTTTTGCCAAAAGTCGTTGGTTACAAACTAGTGGGAAAAATGAATCAGTACGTAACATCGACCGATCTCGTACTTACAGTCACAAAGGTAATTTTTAAAAAATACCACTGCCTCATACTTTTCGAACAATTGTTCATAGTTTGCCGGATTATTGAGAGCAACGCTTGCTTTTCATCCTTTCAGAATCTGAGACAATTAGGTGTTGTTGGAAAATTCGTCGAATTTTATGGTCCCGGTGTCGCAGAATTGAGTATCGCTGATCGTGCTACAATATCAAACATGTGCCCTGAGTACGGTGCTACGGTTGGCTTTTTCCCTGTTGATCAACAGAGTTTGACGTACCTGAGACAAACGAGTAAGTATAGACAACATGAAAAACAATAATTTCAAGCATACTTTTCAAACATGATCTACTGCGTCGATAAAGTAAGAATTTTTTAACAGAAACATCTAAAATATTAATTATCATCGTCTATTTCCTAAAAATAATGAACTCTTAAATGAAAAATGATTTTTGCATGAATTTCTCGAATTTATCAGACTGAATCAGCAATTTGTCATCCTTGTAAAAAGTAACAATTGTTTTCAGGTCGATCGGAGGAGCACATTGAACGTATTGAGAAATATCTAGCCGCTGTAAAAATGCTGAGAGACTACAACAACACCGAGCAAGATCCAATATTCTCAGAGACAGTAACCTTGGATCTCTCAACCGTTGTCTCGAGCGTGAGTGGTCCTAAACGACCCCACGATCGTGTTTCCGTTATCGAGATGAAGAAGGATTTCAATAGCTGTCTCACGAACAGAGTGAGTTTCTCAAAACACCAAAAAAAGAAACCAAATCCCGAAACAAAAATTACATTTTACTTCTTCATTATTCTCCATACTTTCTTCATGATAAAATATTCTTCTCTATTGTTTAACCCTTAGAGGCCTGAGTACTTTCAAGCTTATGTAATCCGCAGACACATAGGCTGAAGCATATATGCGTCCTTAGAGCTCAAAGGGTTAGAAATCAAGAAAAGAAACCAAATCCTGAAACAAAAATTACATTTTACTTCTTCATTATTCTCCATACTTTCTTCATGATAAAATATTCTTCTCTATTGTCTAACCCTTAGAGACCTGAGTACTTTCAAGCTTATGTAATCCGCAGACACATAGGCTGACCCATATATGCGTCCTTAGAGCTCAAAGGGTTAAAAAATGAACGATTGGAGACCATCGGTGAATAATATGTACTTTTATGGGACAAACATAACCCAGTGACGATTTATCAATCTGTCGAAACGTCAAACGGGATCACGTTTGTCCCATTCCATACTCGTTAATTCAGCAACTCCAAACACAGTTATTATTTTCAACGTGAAGCAATCGCTGAGCGTAGATCACAGAATCCCAGGTAACTACTGCTGTGATATGAGCGTACAATACAACACATCACTGCAACAGTTCCTCCGGACTCTGCAGCCTCAAAGAAATTCTTTCTTTCTCTTCTTTCTTCTCAATTCTCTCTGTAATAATTACTCGATTTCTTCTCTATAGGAAAAAAGTCCCACGATGTTATGTCACAATACATTTTGCCTTGCTGATCTAGCTTTATGATCCTTTCAATCACCATACAGTTAGATCACCAAAGAAAAATATACCAGACTTTGGCACGAAGAAGGCAATGACGAAGAGTTTTGACGACGTGGCTGGGTTCGCATAGCTTCCTTCTTCTTTTCTTCTTACATTATCCGATGACATTATCTCGTATCCAGGGACGAGTATTTCGATCTAGTCACGAATTTTGTATCTATCGTGCCACTAGATCGATACTTCGCCACCGGCAATCGAGTATATTTTAATTTTGATAAATTTCCAGATTCAACAATTTTCATCAACTCGTGAAGAATACAGATTGTTGAAAATTGGCTGATTTTAGATGAATCCTACCCGGTGAGGTATCGTGCTCTCCACACCGGACGAGATTACATCCGATAGCAGCCATCGAAACAAATCTTCCTTCTCGTTTCTTCGACGATACAAAATATCTATCTTCCACGTCGTACGATATTCTCTCGTTTAACTTCAGTCAACATAATTGTCACTTGGAGCAGAAAGAAAAAAAAATACAGTTTTAATTTTGCACTTGGTCGCGTTAATTTCTCCATGTTCGATATTAATGGCACAACAACCTTGACTAGTAACCGATCGTTCGTCAACTGATGACCTTCCTGTACGACGGGGTCTCATTTATATATCAGCCGAATCTCCCACCTCGATACCTCTTGCACTTGCAAATTCTCACACCCCATTGGCCAGAAGAATCCAGGTAGACACCCGTGAGCGTCGTCTACGCGATTTTAACGAAACTTCCTTAGAGCTTCGAAAACGACGCCCTCTCCCACCTTTCTCCCTCTCTTACTTTTCATATATACAATTTATTTCTGTGTCTTCGTTTTTTTTTCTCACTCAAGCTTCTCTTTCCAATTCTCAATTACATACTTTTCTCCCTCTACGATTAAAATCGTGAGGAATCGACGTATATTTCGTCGTTGTGGAAAGAATTAAAAAAAGAATGAAGACAGTGAAATGCAACCGGCGTTATAAAGGCTCGAAATAAAAACGCAGATGTGTCGATTCGACGAGATCCCAATCAGATGTGCGACCGTTCTCATATCGCGTTTACGATATATGCGACACATTTTTATTTCTTTCCTTCGTTTCAATGATATTATTTACACAGATTTCAGGCTACCCGGCGCGGGATGTTTGCTGAGAATTAAAATTCAATCGGCGAGGTCGCGCAATTGGAGACTTGCAGCTTCGACGACGAAACGTATATTTATTTTTCTTCGGTTCTTACGGATAATTAATTGCTACTAATGTAGAACATGTTTTTTTTCTTTGCCCGGATACTTTCTTTCTCTTTTCTTTTCTTCCAGCTATAACACACGGCAGACTTTCGTACCGGGATATCTTGTGACCGACGTGAGAAATAATACGATGGCAAAAGTATCGCTCGATTAGCCGGACGACAACGAGACACTGGGTGTCGGTTAGATGTTTTCTCGGCAAACCGGACGACAACATTTGCCACCCCTTGATCGATTTCTATTCACTCGGATCAAACATTGAAATCGAATTATTAAACGAATACAATTTTGTCGACGGATGTGACGACTCGTTACAGTTTATAACATATTTGCAATGCGTTAGGCGAAGATATTACTGTCGCGCTTATTTTACTTTCAAGATTTTGTATCCACCGATTGGACAAAAAATTGTATAGATTTTAGTTTGAGAATTACCGGCTGGTCGTCGGCGACCTGGTTTAAATTCTTTTACAAAATTTGTCATGTTTCATATTTCATAGCGAAGAAAGAAAGCAGAATCCACTCGTTTTATTTAATCGTTCAGATTCGGGACTTTGTAAATTCTTAAATCGTTTCAAATTTCGAGAAATTATTGAACATTGAAATCGAATTATTAAACGAATTCAATTTCGTCGACGGATGTGACGACTCGTTACAGTTTCTAAAATATTCGCGATGCGTTAGGCGAAGATATTACCGTCGCGCTTACTTCGCTTACAAAATTTTGTATCCACCGATTGGACAAAAAATTGTATAGATTTTAGTTTCAGAATTACCAGCTGGTCGTCGACGACGCGGTTTACATTCTTTTTCAAAATTTGTCATGTTTCATATTTCATAGCAAAGAAAGAAAACCCAAGCCACTCGTTTTATGTAATCGTTCAAATTCAAGACTCTGTAAATTCTTAAATCGTTCGAAATTTCGAGAAATTATTGAACGAGTAGAATCGTGAAATGGGAATTTACTAAAAATTTTGTAATGCGAGGATTTTTCTGGCGAAGGTACAAATAGTAATAAGGAAGTCGAGTTCGAGGAATTCGTTTTGTCCCCAAATAGCATTGTTGCTAATGAAACTCACGGTCGATGGATCGGAGTCATTAGTAACAAAGGCTTTTGGGTCGAAGACCGAAATCTGAGAGAATAGACCTGGCGAAACGTCCCTCGTGTAACAAAACTTTCTCCAGAAAAACTAAGCCGGGTAACCGTATAACGACTATCTATATTAATATCGTCCAACGTCCCAAGAAAATCGTTGAAAATTCTCGCTCTTTGCTTAATTATCAACAATCTAATAAACTTCTCGTTCAAAGTCCAACGATCTCGTTATCGACGAGCCACGAGGCTCTCAATGAATCAGATCAATAAAAATATAATAAAATAAATAAAATAAATAAAATAAATAAAATAAATAAAATAAATAAAATAAATAAAATAAATAAAATAAATAAAATAAATAAAATAAATAAAA
>JAPYZT010005022.1:0-10092 GCA_030522965.1 Tryphoninae sp. A BG-2022a
GAAAAAGATGGAGAAAGAGAGAGAGAGGGGTGTGGGGGATAGCGTATTACCATTGCAAATAGTGGTAGTAAGCAGAGAAAGATCATAAATATTAATAAAGGTCTGTTTCCACTTCAAGGACCTCCCACACCCCACCCCACCCCGTCCACCTTTCGTTCCCACTCAATCCTCTCGTCTCTCGGCTTCGTTACTCGTTGCTCCCCTTTTCTCATCTCTCCACTTCGTTCACGAGCTGCCACGTGCATCGTCACGAAAACTCATTGTCATATAAATATATACATACACAGACGAATACAACACTATCAATCCTGTGAGACCTACCGTCCTTCTCTCATTCGTTCACTCATGCTCGTAGGTTCTTTAATTTTCGATGGAGTAAACAATTTTTGAGGGACATCCACGGGGATCTTCCTTTCCCTCCTCCCTTGTTAACAAAGGTTAACGAAAGGTTAACGAAGTTTCATTATAATATTAATACGTTTCGGGAGATGAAAAATATTTCTCGTTTTTACATTTTGTCTGTCGGCAAAAGTTGGTAAATAATTATGTAAAATGTAATATATGAAAATAAAATTACTAATTATCGTAATAATGGTTGGGGATGTTATTTATGTAAGATTATTAATGTCATGTACACAAAATGTACGCGCATTTCGTGCTAGTTTATTTCCTCATTATACAGTCGCGATTTAACCGGAGCATGCACATTATATATACTTATGTATGTGTGTGTGTGTGTGTGTGTGTGTGTGTGTGTGTGTGTGTGTGTGTGTGTGTGTGTGTGTGTGTGTGTGTGTGTGTGTGTGTGTGTGTGTGTTATATACATACGTATATATAATGTACATGATCTGGTTAATTCTTATACATATATAATATAATAATAATATATTATATATAATTATATAATAAGATATTATATATAATGTATATAGTATATATGTATGTAATATATATATATATATATATATATATATATATATATAACAACCGCAAATCTACGAGAGCATATATATATATATATATATATATATATATATATATACGCTCTCGTAGAGGGCATATACGTATATTATATATTATTATATATTATTATTATATTACATATGTATAAGAACTAACCAGATCATGCACTATATATATATATATATATATATATATATATATATATGTGTGTGTGTGTGTGCGTGCGTGTGTGTGCTCTCGTAGATTTGTGGTTGTTATTATGTACTATATTTTTATACTGTTATGTATATATGGGTCTGGTAGATTTGTTGCTATCGTCACTTTCCCAATTTACAACGCACCTGCTGCTCCGACGCTGCTCGACACACGCGAGAGAGTACCTCGGAGGTATCTCGAGGATCAACAACCCGCGAAGAGCGTTCGCACACTCACCACGTTCTCTCTCGTCGTGCGTTGCTCCTCCGTTGCGGTCGGCCCGGTGATACTCGCGACGTGTGTTTCGGGTCCGGGTATAACAGGTACGAAAGTAAGAGAGAAAACACCAAATATATAGATAGATATGAAGACGAGGGACAACGATACTCTCTCTTTCGTCTCGTGAAAGCGGAAGTAAAAATCTTCCTTTCGTTTTCTCTCTCTCCCTCTCGCTCTCTCTCTCTCTCTCTCTCTCTCTCTCTCTCTCTCTCTCTCTCTTTCTTTCTTTCTTTCGCACATACTGGAACGATAAAAACACGACGAGAGAGTCCGGTTTATAAAAATCCGTATCGACGAATCGTCGTTCGTCACGGGAGATGAGAAAAAGTTATGAAAAAAATGAATAAACTTATATATATATATATATATATATATATATATACATGTATATGTCTCGATAATATACCTATGTTTAAAATAAGAGAGAGATGGAGAGGCGAGACGATGCCACGCGAGAGGAGAAGATGAAAGTCACCCAAAAATATTGTTCTTCGGGACAAGTGGTGTGTGGACCTTTTTTTTTCTCGTCCAATACCGCGACTCGTAAGAGAGAACCGAGTTCTTAAGATCGGACGACTGGACGCGTCGATTAGTTAGTACGTTCTCGAGTCCCGAAATGGCAGGATGAAGCTCATTCGTTGAAAATCGTTGTTATTATCTTTATATCGTTAAAAATTATCGTGTCTTCTTTTCAATCCGCTAGTTCACAAGTTCGAGCTCAAAGTTTAATCACGTATGCGATTTTACGATCGTACAAGTTTAGTCCAATTAATTAAACGTGTCTGATTGCTATTCGGAAATTTTTTTTATTTGTTTTCACAAAAAAAAAAGTATACACACACATATATATATATATACGCGTAATTAGTGCTCGTCTTGGAAATGACGAACGTAAAATACGTAAGTATTGCAATCAGTGAAATAAATTCAAATCGGAGGTTATTCAAGTCTCAAAAGCTGTGCCCTCGATGCTTATCATATATAGATCAAAATTTATATAAATATATATACATATATATCTACATTATATTCGTATCATCGCTATGGGAGATCGAATGAATCCTGCAGAGATTAAATAACGAGATAGAGCGTTGCCGAGTCCAGAGACTGGTTAATTAATTAACATCCGTGAATTTGCAATCAGTCAATAATGGGAAGTGTCAACAATCGTTTTAAAGAGATGGGATGAGGAGGGGGAGAGGAGGGGGGGGGGGATAGTGAGAAATACTAATGAAATTAATGTGAGTCGTGATACTCATGCATATTCCCTGAGTAAAACGACGTGTAATAACATATCGGACATATCAAATACCAGAACAACGATTGTTAGCGATATGCGTATCAGCGTATTTTACTCGACGGAGTGCATTGTGCATGCGATATATATCACACGATCTGTGCACCCGATGATGAAAGAGAGAGGGACAGGGGGAGATAATGCTATAATCCTCGTGTATTTACAGCTCTTTCCCTTGCTATGTCTCTTGTTAAATTACAATTTCGATTTTGAAATATGCGCGACATACATAGGCTGTTTTACGTCAATACGACGGATTCGCAACGTTTTTCTTTGTCGATCAATGAAAGTGTGAATGAGAAAAATACACATACACACATACGTTACAGTGTTTTTAATTAATTGCAATTGTCGATTGAGATTAATTTTGTGTCGTATCAATGTTTACACGAATTCAATTTCGCTTTCTATTTATTTATTATTTATAATAATTTATCGGCGGAGTTTTGATGTTACAAGGATCTGGTGGATTGTTCATTTTGCAAGGAATTTCTTCACAAGTAAACTCACATACACGTTATAATATAATTACCAACCAAATTTTATGAATCATCGACTATTATCTCAGAAAATATTTAATTGATTGGAATTATCGATAAGATTAATTTTTGTCGTATAAATGTTTAAAGAAATTAAATTTCGTTTTATTTGATAATCATTTATTGGCGGAATTGTCACGTTACAAGGATTTGGCCAATTTCGCAAGGAATTACCTATATATATATATATATATATATATATATATATATATGTATTTTCTGCATATGCATATATATTCGTATGCATGTATGTATGTATGTATGTATGTATGTATGTATGTAGAAAAGCGGATACTGCGTGTAGAGTAATAAGAGATGGACCGACATGATTCTCTCTCTTTCACCCTTTTACCACGTATCCCCTCGATGGGTAACACCGAAACCCAACATGTGTACATGTCGGCATCACAACGCCTCGTGCGTTCGTTAATGAAGTTCTATTGTATTTCGAGCCTCCCTCTCTTTCTCTCTCGAGTACCGAGCACCGCCCTCTTTTCACATATACGTATGACAAACGTGTTCACTTCTCTTTACTCCCGTATCTGCGGATACCATTGATTAGGGGAATGTACAATGATTTCCCGTTCCCGAAATTGCTACCGCCCGTTGAATTTGACTCGTTGATGTGTTAAATCGTTACATAGCGCTCTCGCCAAGAGAGCGATAACTTTCTCTTTTACTCGAATTTATCTTTCGCTTTTTTTTTATCTCTTCGGGTTTCGTACCGTGCGTCAAAAAAAATCAAAACTTCATACTCTCGGGGCAAAAATCTCGTTTCGGACTTCCAGCAGAAGTTTGAAAAAGTTCATCGTTCGCTTGTCGTCACAATGCCTACGTGTTTTCCGTCTCGAAAAGTGTTTGTCTTTCGGGAAGCTGCTTAGTATGGATCAGACGTGATACCGTCCTTACATACCAATGTGTATATATATATATAGGGTGTGTGTGTGCGTGTGATGCATACAACATTTGAATAATTACTTTTTCAAATGTAAATATTGCAACACGGAAAAGTTAAATGGGCCAAACACTTTTTAATTTATTAATTATATTAATTTTAAATAAATGAGATTTCTTACCAAACACGGATAAAACTCTTTGAGAACAAAAAAAAAGTGTTTGGCCCATTTGACTTTTTTCTTGTTGCAATATTCACATTTGAATAAGTAATTATTCAAATTTTGTATGCATCTCATACACATTGTATAATATTTTTATACTTAACAATAATAAAATATGAATTTAAATTTTAAAAAAAATTAATAAAATAAAATCGAACGAACAATTTTATATTATTTTTTTCAAATTTATTTTCTCCTGGTAATTTTCAGTATTGAACAACGTTGCAACGTTCTTATTTATCAATCCATATTCCAGATTATTCGTACTTAATTTTGTTTTTCACGAAAGATTACGAGGCTGAAAAATAATGAACAAAAAAATTCGTTTTCTAAATAAAATTTAAATTCTTATTAATTCCGTTTACTCGGACCATCTCGGTTAACGTCGTAGTTTATGTGTATATACCTACTTGATGCGACGTAAATGAGCGGGTTTGAGTAAATACACGTTTCGTATAACATAAATGTGTAGTACAAAGTAAATATATACTTTGAGCCGGAGAATCCGTTATATATGGGCGATCCGTTAATTTACCAGAGGACACTGCGAGACTGTCACCGAGTATATTCGAAGGTGGCATAAGCATGGCGAATCGGTCCGTTGAGACGACGGTAGAGGCGGAAGACCGAAAATTCACTGTTCTGCGAAAACTGGATAATTGCGCGTCCGTTATAGCCCTCCCCCCTTACCCTCCCCGTCCTCTTGCTCCTGGTCAGTGTATTTCCTCGGCGATAATGGGCTTCTCCGTGGCATTCTCCGATTGAGCTCATTTGGCTCGAGGTTCTTTCAACACTGGCGTCCAACGATCGAGCATTTTCATCTTCACACCCGAAGCACCGAGAATATCGGAATCTCCTTCATTTCTCATCTTACTCCCTTCTCTATCTCTGTCTCTCTCTCTCTCTCTCTCTCTCTCTCTCTCTCTCTCTCTCTCTCTGGCCATTGTCGCTCTCCTCTCGCAAATCACAAATCCAGAAATCCTTGAGAAATCAAATATATAGGTACGTAGATATATAGGGGGTTCAATCTCGTTTATTCACACTTCTATTCTCGCTATTTTCGATTCGAGCGACATTTCGAACATTTTGTCGCCCGAGCATGAGACAAACTTTCTTGTTATTTAAAATATTTTTTATAACGTTTATTTTTTTTTTCTTGAATGTCTATTGTTTTAGATTTTTCAGAACAGATTTGAATTTTTTAAATAATTTTCTAAAGTTATAATCTTTATGTTTAGCGTACGCAAAAATTGGCTTTTTCAACCTTCATTTTTATGTAAAATTGTTAATTATCTTTTTACCATTCTCAAATAAAATTTAGTTAAAAAACATCTACAAAATAATTGTGTGTTGTTTTACGAATTGTTAAAAACAAATAGCTGGCCAATTCGAGGTGAGCGTTAGGTATCGGTCACATTCGAGTCGGAACGCCCCATATAAACACCTATATATACGCTACCGTCCCATTATCGCGAAAATAATTTACGGGCTTAATCCCGGTAGGGGGGGGGGGGCGAGAAATGCATCCAATATTTTTTCACCGAACAATCGTGTTTACCGCTCCGTTTCATCGAATTCAATTTCATCGGTCTTCTTTTCGACCTTTTTATCCCGACCCTCTGCACATCATCATTAGTGGAATAGGATTTCTTATTTTTCCTCGCTATCTATACGTACGTAATAAATAATACATATGTATTAAAAATGATCAATTATCTGGTGTAAGAGGATTTTGCGACCCTGTTAAAAATGACAAGAAAGAGATTAACCTCTACGTATATACATCACCGATATTTCCACCCCTCGGTCTAATATTTTTCATCAAATGGACCCGAGTTTGTTTCGTTGAACATCGAGCGTAATTTCTTCCTTCCTCTTTTTCATTCTCTCTCCCACCGTACGCCGCCATTCGTCATTAGTAAAATCGAATTTCCGTTTTTTCTTTACTCCACTCGCTGTGTACTTGTATTGCTCTCCCTTCCGCTCTCTCTCTCTCTCTCTCTCTCTCTCTCTCTCTCTCTTCCTCTCTCTCTCTGTTTCAATATATAGAGTATTATATACGTACAAAGGCTCCTCCGGCTGTATTTTACCGTGTTCACCTCGGTGTGTATCTACGTGGTTTAAACTAACGATGCCCGATTATTCCAGGCAACGCTGTGCCTCCTGATAACGTATCACTGGCACGGCAGTTGGGCCGTTTCAGCGTGGCCCTCACGACGGGACGGTATCGCGGCTGAAGTGAATGGATCGTCGACGGACGCTCGGCTGAACATACCCGTTGTTAAACGTTCCTCTAATCAGGCAGACCTCACTAACGAACTGGCGCTGGCGTTACCGCGGCGCCCCGCTGGCAATGTCGGCGATAGCCGCGAGCATGGCGTTGAATATCTCGGTAGCGGCCTTTTCGAGCGACCGCATCGCGAATACGAAAATCGGGCGATCGAAAAATATACAGCTCCGATGACTCACGTACGTAGCGTCGAAGGGAAGAAAATGATGATTGGATCAACTTTGAGTCATATCGATGAGCGAAAGCCGGAACGAGATGCCGAGGTGGACGAGATGCTAGACGCTACGAAGATAAGGGCGAAAGGAAAAGAGAAGTTTGACGCTGGTATTAAATCGTCGATTCGATCCAAAGACGTGCTTTCGTTGGTACGTCTAATTGGAGAGGCGGACCCGTGGCATGGAACAGCCCTTGGAAGACAGCTACGTTCCACCGAGGGTTGGTTTGATTACGAGCCGGCGTCAGCATCAACGAGTCACAAACGTAAAAGGCGCAACGATGAAATTCGTCGCGTTAATTTTGCAGGTGGGGATGTTAAAGGAACGTCGGAAGGATGGAAAACGCGAGAAGGACGATTGAATAACGGAGAAGGTACGAACGATCTGCTGTCGTTCATAGAACGGATTCGTCTCCTCCATGAGGCTCGTGGGACGCCAGACGAGGGTCTCGTGGTGTTATCGAGAGGCAGACGAGATGTATCGCCCCTGGATATCGAAGGTAGGATCGATGGGGTTGGGACGGGAACTCGGAAACCGAGGGAGAGCGCGGCAAGGGCGAAGGATTATGAGACTGGTGGGCTGTCCAACGGATCCTCGTCATTATCCGATGACCCGAAGTTCACGGTACACGTCGGGACGTCCGAGACGTATAACGCCAATCCGAGTCTCGCTTATCCCACCGACGTCAATAAACTTCGCGACTTCGCGAGGCTTCATCAACAATCGAGAAATACCAAACCACGAACGATAACGCAACACCTACGTGGTAATGTCAAGAGACAGACGATCTCTTACGAAAATGATTCCAGAACTTACGGTCTTTATGCGAGTCAACGTCGTAATATTGGCAAAGTTCAGCCGAGTGAACAAAGACGTCGACGACAGTTGACGAGCCATCGCATCACAAATTTTCGTAAACCCTCTGGTAATCCTCAACAGCTGAGGTTCATTCCTTCTTACGATTATACGAAAAATCGTAAATTCCTCGGGAGCCAATCTGCCCGGGTACATTTCAACAACGATCTCGCATCTTTACTACCCGACAATATCGCTAATCTTCCACGTTTCGACGAGGGACAGATCGATAATTTGAGGAAAAGCCTCAGTGGGGTATTCGATAAATATCAGACGATAAATCAAAAGGGGGAGTTGCCGAACGTCAGGACAATATTGCCGAAGCAAATATTCGTCGCGCCACCAAGATTGATTTACGATACCAAAATATTGCCCGCGCCGTTTGCGTTTCCTTCCTACGCGCAAAATCCTGGCAATAATATTAACGATAACAATGACGATAACGCCGAGAAGCTGAATGAGATTAAAATGAACGGATTAACCTTAAACGGCGTGTTCGATCAAAAAGAAATGTTGCCCAATTCGGAAAGTCCCGGTAAGAATGGTTTATGATAATTTGTTAACGTTCCATAATATTATTGTCCATCGATCACGATAAACATAAATCATTCGTTTTATTAATTCCATCGATGATTTTTCAGTTATACCAGTTACCGAAAATTCGGAAGAACGCGTGACGGATACGAGAAACTTTGTTACGCCTCTGCCACCCTACGAGGGAAAAGTTTCGGATAGAGCGAATCAGCAAGCGACGCTACCATTGGTTTCCACGTTAGCTGACGAGAGATATCAAGTTAGGGAGGAGGAGATGGAAAATCCACCAACGCCACCTTTGGTCCAAGAATACGAGACGTTCCAGCGTGACGAGTATGAGACACGACTGAATCACGAGTCGCCGGGAGCACCGAGCGCGAACGATCATTCGAGCGATGTACAATCGAGTTATGACAACTCGGAGAGCACGTATGCGAACCATGCTGAAACTGGGTCGGGAAATGTCGATCATTCGACCGTTGTCGGTGCTATCGATGATGAATATTTGAATCACCAGAGCACGAGATACGGCGAAGTGTCCAACATCCACTCCGGAATACACGTAGGAACGTCGCAAATGTCCACGAGAACACGAGACGGTAGTTACGACAGGGGTAATTACAAGTGGCGAGGAGATTACGACGGTGATCATGTAAGTTTGAAAATATGGTTTATTAAAATATCAAACAAATTTTTATCTTACTTCATTTGTGATCAAAACACATTTGTTCGTTCTATTTTTCGTATTTATAAAAATTCGTTATTTCGAGCTTTCGATCGGCAAATTGAAACAAACTGGGATTATAAATGTGACATTCGTGCTGTAACGAAAATTTCCGATTGCATAACTTCTGTATAAAGTGTTTTTGCAACAAAATAGAATTCGGTCCTCCGCACCTTCCAAAGTTTCCAAATTAAATTACGAATGTGGACTATTGACATTTGATAAGGGTCGCAATTTTGTTTGGTAACGAACACGTCACTGAGCGCAGGGAGGGGGGGGGGAATAGGAAATTTTCTACACAATACGAATATCCTATTTTTAATCTCCATCTGTTACAATTTGCTCATCAAAAATCTAAAAAACTTGAAGATTCACTTTTTTCAACTTTCGAACGACAAATTGAAGAAAATCTGGATTATAAATGTGATATTGATACAGGATATTTTTAATTCCGTTATAAAGTCTGTTTGGAGAAAAGAATTACTCTCCTTGACCACTCAAAGTCGCGGATTAAAATTATAAATCCGGATTATCGTCAATTTATAATAATCGACATTTTTTTTCCATAAAAACGTCATTAGTGATTTGAAGAATTTGTTTTTTTTTTTTTTAATTTGGAGTTGTATCTCGATCCAATTAACAATAATCTACCACAATTATTTACAATGATGTTCTTTCTTTTCACAGACCCGTTACGCAGCCAAATATTCATTCGGCTATCGGGTTTCCGACTACGAGACACAGAATGATTTCGGTCATTCGGAGACACGTGACGAAGGCATAACGCGAGGTCGATATCACGTTAAATTGCCGGACGGTAGAATACAAAAGGTCAATTATCACGTGGACGATCAGGGTTATCACGCGATCGTTTCTTATCACCTGGATAATATATAATGATCTCGATATTCGGCTACACATTTGTTGTGTGTGGAATAATGCACACGGTTTTAAAGTCCCACGGGTTTGCCCGATGTATATATATTTTATCCTGGGAGTACGGGTCTAAATCTCGCGCCTGTTCGTCGCACGCGCTCGCATTAATGAAGTGCGAACGAGAATAAAAAAATGAGCTGGAGAGAG
>JAPYZT010005023.1:0-13756 GCA_030522965.1 Tryphoninae sp. A BG-2022a
AATAATTATTTTAACGCACGTGGTACGGATTTCATTATAAATTAACATTTGTTAAAAAATCTGAGAAGGGGCTAGTTGAGCAGTTTTCGATGGGACTAGTTGAACGATGCGCAACTGTCATCATCAGCTGGCACGCATAGCATGGCGGAGGTGAATACATCACGCTATCGCCGGTAGCCGCGCGACTCCTTATTTATTTAGGAAAAAACATTTCACAGTTTGTTGCAGTTAATGTTCATGATTCAAAACGTAGCTAATTAATCCGTAGCTATTGGTTTGTTACTGCATTGCATCAAATGGTCTTGCATGTGTCTGATTTGTTGATGGAATTGTTACCTTGCTCAACTTATCTCATACCCTTGCTCAACTTACCCCACCTATGGGGCAGGTTGAGCAGCTCTACACTCTCTCACATTTACTATAATATCTTCTAAATCAGACCTGAATTGGGTAATGTTTCTGAAGGCGTTTTGACCTGGAGAATTCGCGGATCTAACGGTGCAAGAATCAAGGAAACCCGATGTATTTTTTACGAGTTATGATCGATTAAGCCAGAAACTGCTCAACTATCCCCGCTTTACCCTACGTAATTAAAATCGCAATTGATAAAGATACTTGTATAATGCTGTGTATGTTAGGAATTTTGTTGGTGACATTGGAGAGCTCATAAAACTCTATGGTAGCCGATGATATTTGCGATTAGAATAATTCAACTATATACTTGAATTGATCCGAAACATTTTCCGTGCTGTATTACATCGAGAAGATAATCTTGATCACGACCGCACGCTCAGCCTCACCTTCGTCTTTTTATACGCGATACACATGTAAACCTCGATCTCTTTCTACTTTGCGAACGAGAGAAAAGTTTTACCGCGAAGGTGCTCTAAACTCCCGGTAAATCCTATTGAATTTACGATCTTTCTCTCTCTCTGTTTCTATAGAAACGTAATCCAGATCAGGAGAGGCTTGCGCGCCTTCCACCAGCGTGGATCATCCCCCGCGCTCGCGACGAGTCTATATACGAACCCCGGATTCGCGTTTTATTTTATACTTTTTTTTCGATACGAGACCTTCGAAAGGTTCAACAAAAAATCTGGAAGGAAAATTCAACCATGCGTGAGATCTCAAATCGCGCTGGGAGAAAACTACCCCATGGACACGTTCCTACCGAGGATTCGAAACTGGAATGAGAGATTAACCCTCGAAATTTGTAAACTCGCGCGTTACCAAGCAGGTACAAAATTTTCCTTTCGGTACGAAAAATCTAGATGTCTCGCGGATACGCGCGAAGGCTTTCGAGTGTTTGGGGCAACACGCGTATTTTTTTTCACGCGTCGATGGACGTATTTAACGATGCGATTTTTGTCCGGGGTTGTTTCTTCGTGAGATCGGGTCTGAGATTTGGAAGAATAAAAAAACGCGTTCGCCATTATATAGAGGTCGTAATAGTCCTCGAACGCGTGAATCTTACCCCGGGGAGTTTGCATGCGTCGCAGAAAAAAGCATCGGCGATTCCGCACAATGGGCGGATAAAATCATGCGGGTAGTGGAGGAAAAAAAACGAAATTCGTGCGGGGATAAACAAAAATTCTTGGGTGTCCTGTTTCTGGAGAAATTACTAGTCGGCTTATTTTATGTATTCGACATTTACTTATTGCTCCGGGAATAACATCTCGTCGGTTCATCCTCCCTTGGGTTCATTCGCGGGAAGAATAATTCTTGGGTGGCGGACAAGAAACGATTCTTTTTTTTGCAATGATTCATCGAAAATCATGCGGGTTATTGAACGATTCCTCAGGGAAAAGGGTTTATTTTTTATCCGAATGTCATAAATTTTTAACGAAGAAGCCAGAAAAAACAGTTTTTGGGGAATTTTTTCAAATTTGTTTAAAATTTATTTTTCTTTCATCCAGTCATGGTTTGAAAACAATGGTTCTAATACTTCAGTCGCGAACGAAAGGATCGTACACTAAATTGCGATTTATCCCTGGGAGTTTTCTAATTTTTCTGACCGATCATTCTCTCTTTCTATCTCACACAATTTTTTTTGGAAAATCTCGTGCACCTGCGCGTTCGATCCTTTTTTCCCCTCTGGCTAGTTAGCTACGGTACTATTTATACCGTGAGGACTATGGTTGGATCTACGCTCTTTTTTTTCTCTGCGCTCCTTTCTCCTTCAGCCCCCATTTGGTCCTGGCGATGTTACAACGGGCAACAACCCCGCCCACACGAGAACCCGTGGGGCCTCGGTATAGAATTGGTCCTCGGTCCCAATTTACGAAAGAGCCCATTTTGCTCTCGTCGAGAAAACGAGAGAAAGAGCCAGACAGACGGACGGACAGAGAGAGAGGGAAAGGGAGAAAAGGAGACCATCCATACGGTCCCGAAATTTTCCCTCTCTCGCTCAGCCTCGTAACGGGAGGGCACGAGAAAGGACCCAGGAAACGTTCCACACTAATTCGATGCTTTCCGAACGGTTCTCTATGGAGAGGCCGGAAACGAAGCGCGGTGCCGTATAACGCCGTTCGCTCGATGCTTTTGATGATTCGCCGCTCTCGCGTCAGCGCAAACGATCCACGAAACAGGTTAACCCGACGAGAGTCGTTAATTAGCAACCGAGAGAGAGAGAAGAGCAAGAATATATATCGAATCCTTATGGAGGATGCGATGCGATGAACCCTATCGCCTCCTCCCCCTTCGCTGTATTCTCACACGAGTTTCTAATTTTCTCTTCAAAGTCGCTTTTCAGCCATAAAAAGCGGCAACCTTAATCGGCAACGATGATATACCCTTTTTCTTTCCACAATCCTTTTCTCGTCTTACTCTCCCCCACGTCGTATCAAAGACACCAGCAATTTAACCGAACGATTTAAATTCCACCCCCTTTTGCCAGATATTTATTTCGAGAAATTCTAACGGCGCTTCGAAATGATTTTTATGGCTCCTCTCGTCTTATTAACTTCCCCCAAAAAAGAAGAAAAGGAAGTTAGCGGAGATAAAATAAAATAAAATTATCCCTCCATCGTAAAGAATAACGGTGAAATAGCACCCTGAAAAAAAAACAATCTATAAACTTGCCCCGGGGCTCGGGTGAAAGGCGGTTGCGATTCATGAGGGATAAATATATATCGGCGAATAGTGAGAAGAATGCGAGTTAACTTATATATCCTTCTCTCTCGAGTCAACGAAGCGCATTTATTAATCCTCCGACGGGGGAGAGAAGAAGAAGTCTTATTTTATTTTTTGTATTTTTTGTACCGTGTCACCTCGTCTCGCTCTTTGCGGCATCGGTGAATCGGAGTCTCAATTTAAACAGGCACTTTAACGCTTCTGGCGTTCTGGAAAAAAGTACGCGTCCCGCAGGACAACGGTGCGGTGCGTCACCGTGGCTAATCGCGATGTGATGCGTCAGCATCGTGCTCTCCTCTACCTTGGATTCCACCGCCTCCTGATGCAAGGTCTCACTGTACCACCGGGTAATTGGGTCTCTCTTTTCACGAAGAAGAAGAAAAAGTCGTCCAACCCACGAAGAAGTTGTGAGAGGGAAAAAACCTCCCGAGCGTCTGTAGCGCTGTCAAGAAAAAATGAGAGAACACGCCTTTCACAATCTTCGACGGAGTGTTATGTGTCCGGGAGCCCGTAATAATCTCCTGTCCTGCTCTTGTAATACGGGTAACTATAACGTCGATGATCGTCGAGGGTCCTGTACCGGTCCTTTGCTAGGACGCCGCTGGATTATTTTAACGTAGGAGTGTGTTTAACGCCTATGACGTTAGAGCACATAAAATGCCTCCGAGAGTCTTTCACGCGATCATGGCGATATATGGAGGGCGAGGTTTCATTTCCACCAGGGACGATGCACTCAGGAGTAGCTAAGATGGAGGATGGGTCTGTGAAACGATTTCGGCTGGCGCAGGGTTGCAGGGCGACGAAGTTATCGGGCGCGGTTAAGAGGCGGCCTGTTTTGCGGCGCCTCTGGCACACCTTCAAAGAAACTTCAAAAAAGAACGGGCGCGACCGCTTTCTTCGGCCACTTTGAGCAAGATGGAGACAAAAAACGGGAGGATGCGTTAGGAGAGGCTAGGCGTTTAGGCATTTTGAGGATCATCGTCTTGAATGAAGGAAAAGGCGGTATGTCCTTTTGACCGATGTGACGCTCTATCGCTTTGTGTATATTGCGGATGTTCGTCGCGACATCCGACCGGATCTCTGGTCGCACAAAACTTGCGAAGGATCGTTGCGAGTCTCGTAGAGATCCTGACGACCCTGGAATTTTAGGAGCGCGAAGTTATAACAACCGGAAGCTCTTGGCGGTCCGGGTAACAAGGTGTCCCTTCGATAATCACCTAGGCGTCGTGTAATTTCCCTGGTGACGAACGAGGGAGGCTCCTCGTAATTACATCGATCTGGAATCAAATGGAATCATGCGAAATAATTGTGCGAGTGATAGAATCAAAAATTCTGTCGGTGTTAAATAATTGATGACAGAACCGATCGGATGACACTTATTTTCCCAAATAGCGAGTCCAGGATTCACCCCATAATTTTTTTTCTTCTACAAGAAGCGTTCATCCATTCCCTAATGTTCGATCCAGTGTAAAAATCGAGGAACTCCTGCAAGAGACGTCGCTCGTTCACACGGGGGTGTCGATAATCGCATGCGTCTCTCGAACACCTTCCTTCAAAGAAGCCATCACAGCTTCGCCTCGTTCTTACTTCACCGTGAACAGTCTCGCGTTCTTATTAAGCCTCCCCGCGTGAATCCTGCCAAGTTCCATCGAGGTTCGTGAAAACCTCGCAGCACGCGTTCCTCGTTCCTCGAGTTTGTTGGCACAGCGGAGACTTTATGAGCGAGCGAGCGAGCCCTAAAGCGAGATCAGCCTTTCGCGCACGATTTTGTTGTTGTTCCTCCTGTCCAGGAGACATCATACTGCGAGCGTACGACGTTTCTAAATAATACGTAACAAGCCCGTGAGGTACGATTGACCAGTTGTGTCTGGTGTCATCGTCAATACTCCGGGGCTAACCCGCAGTGGGCAAACTTTGGTCCATCGAAGACACTAGGCCCGAGTTGGCCACACCTTTGGTCCAGCGGACCGAAATGGCCCACCGGAGGTGGTACGAGCCAAACCAATGCAACGATCCTACGAAAACGTGAACCTTGTGTACACACCGGTCAAAGCCAAGTTCGTATCGAGTGAAAAAAACGGCTTGGACTAAAACCTATCCATGTGGTCGTCGATGGTCACCAGCTCTTCCAAAGATTCTCGAAGCAACAATACCGTAATTTCACTCGGATACGACCCCTACCGACCGGTGATCCTTCCGGACGAATGACTTTGTCTCCTTCGCCCATCACCTCTGCACATACGCAAGACACCACACATTGGGACAACGTTCGATCGTTGTTAAATATTTTTGTCACCGTGAACATCTTTGTGAAAGCGTGAGCCAACGTCCACCTTTATCTTCTCTCCACGGATTTCTCAATGGACAGCGCATGTTCCGGACTCGTTACCGTCCATTCCCACTGGCGACACAATTCCAGACTTTTTCCATTGTCACAGTTTCGTGACACAACGCGGACCTTTTCTGGGTCTTCTTGGTGGTGGAGCTAAGAAAGACCAGGGGGGTGAAGTAGAACTTTTTATTTTGAGAATCGAGGGTAATAGAGGAGAGTTGGGGAGGGGCGGGGTTGAAGATCAGACCCGATGGCCCTTTCTTCTTCCTGTCTTTCTTGACTCTTCACCCGGCCTAATATCGTCGCGCTCGATCTTTCGCCGACCTCGTTCGACCTGAAATACGGTTCGATCGAAAATGGACGATGGTCCTCTCACACACACGTGGGAGTTTCTTTTCATTTTCTCACGTGTGCCGTGACATCTTCGCGTATTTTTACGTTATATCGTCATGCCTTTGTACTACTCCGTGGTATCCTTGGATTGTTCCTCGGTCGACACGCTTGCCTCTTAAGTTTAAGGCCGTATATAGGCCGCGGGTAGGATCGTCGCAGTTTGTTCGATGCACCACGGGGGTGAATACGTGTACAGCGTGTATTCCATTTGTTCGATTATGGGTCGCACTAGGGCGCGTACTAAGCAAAACCTTCGTACGTTACGCGCATAAAATATGTTTTCATCGCATCGAGCCTCACGTCTAGGGAAACTCGTCGCGTGAGACTCGCGGGGGTTGCGTGCCACTTGAGAACGAGTTGAAAAAGAAAAGTATAATTTCCAAGAAGATTATTTGTCGTATTGTTAATTCCACGAATCGAGAAGTTTTTAAATAAAACTTGATTTTTGTAGACAATTTATAATTAATTTTTTTAAACGATATTTCAATTCATTTTTAGCTTTGAATTAATTTCTTTTCGTTCTAATGTTACAGATAGCGTTCAGTTCTACCACACCCGAGTTTATCAACACTGACGGTAAGCCGAATAAAAATTTCTTTAATTACGATTCGTATACGTTTCACGACGAGGCAAAAAATATTTGCAACGCCGAATAATTCGCGCCTTGTGGAATAACGAGCCTTGCCTTGCGCTACCCCGCGTAATTGGCAGATCGAGTTTTGTTTTTGTTCCTTTTTTTCGCTACTTCGTTTTCTTCTCGCACGTGTCTTTCGACTTTCCCGACGAGGCCGTGGTGTACAATTATATTCGCGCGAGGGGCCCGGATCCAACGTGCCTGGCCTTTTTCGTTTCGTCATGTCGAAAAGGAGGGAAAAGGAGTCGCGGAATTTGCGCGAGAGTTTACCCGTGTATGAGAGAGAAAGAGAGAGAAATTGGACCAGCGAGAGTAGAGACTCTCGTGAGACGGAGTGCAATAGCGTTTTATTCGTTGCATCATCGCCACTCCATAATAAGGTCGTAATAAAGATATTTGACGAGAAGGGAATCAACACTAACGCGTCTCCGTAGCACCGAAAAAACGTTCGACACCCAGACACGCGTTAATTTCTCCATACGCGATTTCTGACGGCGCATTACGTGCCATAACGCTCTGTAAACTTTCGTCGATGATCTTTCCCCATCTCGTATTACACGCTACCAGCGCCAATCGTCCATCACGCAATCGCGACGGAGGGATAATCCCACTGGCGACTTTCGCTCGACGCATGAATAATGCATGAAGAAAACAGAAATTAATAAAAATAAAAATTGGAGAAATTTATTGACCCAAATAATGCGAATTATTAAAGAAAATATATGACAATAACAAAACTTGGGAAGATTGAGCAATGTTCCCTCGTCATCGAGAACAATCAAAGTTGACGTTGGGTTCATTCGAGACTAAAACTAGGAAGAAGCATCACAGCGGGATTTTCTTTCCCGCGCGAGAGAGAAAACTCTATAAGTGTAGAGAAGCTGTCAAGTCAGGGATGAAAATAGCAAAATAGAATGGAAGGAACGAACCAGCGAGTAGGACGGAATGTGCGAGTGCAAGGGTGAAGAAAACATGAAGAGGACGAAGATCGAGCTGCGCATAAATACGGTTAAGCAATTGCGATGCTTTAAGGGCGAAGGTAGAAACGACATTGGACGTTTTCTTATGAAAAGAGAGTGCGTGCTCGTATTTGACTGCGGGACTCGTCTAGCGTTTGGGTCCATTTTTCTTTTTTTTTCAAGGCAGAGCCACCCTTAGCGTTCGCACCCCCATCGCATCGAGACCAAACAAGACATGGCCTCGGGGGTCCTACCGATCTTCGGGTAACCATAACAACGACGTGGGACCCCACAATGGCACGAGATACATAACTTTCCTATATCTGTATACACTTATATTATAACGTATTGGGGTAGTTGGAAGACGACGGAAAGAAAACGAGACACGGGTGTGTGCTCTGTTGAGCCACCAGCCGAATGGATTTTCCGCGGGTATGGGCAAACACAAGCAAACATGGGCGTCGTAAGGAAATGGGACCTAGAGAAGAGTGTATATCTTTGTAGACAGAAACGGGACGGACTAACGGAGGGACGTAGTGCTACGACCCCTATTTTTCTCTTTTTCTATTTTTCTAGGTGTATATACGACATATAGGTATAGAAAAGTGTATGTACTTCGTTGTGCCCTCTTTTGCCCTCGTATGGCCCAGTCCGTACCCCGAATTGCCCCCTATACAACTACGTGTGCTATAGGCAACAATAACGTAGTATAATATCCCATTTCATTTTTTATCGTGATTTTCGAACTCCTCTTCTAGACGAACTATTTGAGCTATCCCCACAAATCCAACGCTATTATCCGTGTCTAGATACTTATGGTATATTGAATACACTGCGAGTAAAATCCTAAATCGATCCATGGAAAGTAAATTTATGATAATTTGATATTTCGCGATTCTGACGGCGAGGTGGATCAAAAATGTTGAAAATTTGATTCGTGATTATAAATTTTGTCAAATTATCAAAGTTTCTTCGAAAATTTATTTCCCCTTTTTTAGAATTGTTTAATCATTTATTATACATTTTTTAAATCGAAACATCGATTTTTGCACATTTTTCAATACACTCGTTAAAAAAGCTTCGACTATGCATCGTGGAAGAACCAAACCAACGTTATATATATATATCGATAAAATTGTAATTTGTTTGATTTATTGATTCGATAATTTTATGTGCAGAAATTAGATATATCTATATTATATTATTATAATATATATTATGTAATATAATATATAATATAATTATATATATATAACATACTTTTGTATATATATATATACAAAAGTATATTATAAATTCGCCGCTATACATATTGTAGTACGTGCGGACTTGAAAACGTTTTGTACTTTTCTTTTTTGAACGAGGGTGTTCTCTCTTTCCCGTACTCGGACGACGTTGCATTGTTATCGTCCGTCCCGAATTTCGACGAGCTGACGACTATTTCACTCGCTCGGTCATACACGTGTAAGGCCGAAAATCTATTTAACGATTTTACCACTGCGTGTTGTAGGAGTTTTTTTTGTAGGTAGATGCATGTGCGTTGCGGGGGCGTCGGTAAAGCGATCGGACATAATGCAGGCACGGACTCCCCGCCGTGTTGAGTTTTATACATATAGCATTATGCCAGATATAATAATGATCTATATACGTAGGGTTTGTATACATATACGTTGAGATATATGCATTTTTCGTCTACCGACTTTGGTATTATTCGAAAGGAGGGATGAAAGAGGATTTTTTCGCGCGTAACCGTTCGAGAACATTACGGGAGATCGAATCCGTTTCATTACTCACGCGCGGGTGTGACACGCTACGCTCCAATGCATTTCGATGCAGTTGAAAAAGGAACAATAAATTTATCATTTTTGTATCCTTCGAACGATTTTCAGTCGATTTATATTTATTATTATTATTATTATTATTATTATTATAAAATTCATTCGATAAAATTATGATTTGTTTGATTTATTGATTCGATAATTTTATATGCACAAATTAGATATATATATTATATTATTATAATATATATTATGTAATATAATATATAATATAATATATAATATATGTAATTTATATATAATTATTTATATTATAATATTATAATATAATATATTATATATATATTATAATATTATAATATAATATATTATATATAATATAATATATAATATTATATATATAATATTATATAAATCATTTTTCTTTCAGATTAGTTTGTAAAATTTAGTGATCGAAATGGCGCCAGGTGGATGAGAAGTCAATCCTTCGAACGTGCCCATTGAGCGATAATAAGAAAAATCCCAATTCTCCGGAGAATCGTATTGTTGTTAGCGATCGACGAAACGGCGAGTCGTTCCGTACGAGTCATTAGTCATGCGTGGGAGAGAAAAGAATTTCGATAGAACGGGATTTGAACGAAAATTTGAGAAAAAGAAAGGAAGCGTACAATGGGCGGAGAATCGGCAGAGCAATTTCTTTCTCCGTCTCTCTCCCTCACGTACTTTCTCTCTGTGGGGTACAAAAATCTTCCTTCTACACCCCTCGAATCTTTATAATTCCCCTACGCGAAGAAAGACGAAACCGGATGCTGGGATTACGAATCTTTGCGCGAGATTTCCTAAGGAGCGCACAACACTCTCTCTTTCTTCTTTTTTTTTTTGCTCGAAGCGGAGAGTGCTCGGTGCGAGAAGTGGAGCGAAATAAAAATGGGCGAGAGTGGATGAGACCAAGACATAAAAAAAAAGTGTATTGTGAGCATTTCCTGTCCGGTGCAAGGCGTTCTATCGAAAACGGTGTATCCCGCGGGACGAGCACCGGACCGTTCTCGGATTAGTTTGGCCACCCGAATGAAAAAAAGGGAGAAAAAAAATCACCCCCCCCCCCCCCAACGTCTCGAATCGTCGTAATTCGAGTGTTATAACTCAAAATGGTTCCGACGATACTTTAGGAATCGATTTCGTGGGTTATCTCTCTGTCGTTTCCGTCCTCCGCGTTTCATTTTTTTTTTTAAGACGCAAAGAAAAAAAAACGAACGGCTCGTCGAGCAGGCGCAGGTGCGAGCGTATAATATTTCGCAAAATCTTGAGACCTAGACCAGATCTTTTCGTATTAGGCCAAGAATGCGAAGAGGGTGTAACGAAGGTAGTCGCGGATCGAAATACGCGTTGATCCAATTTGTTTTTTTTAATTTGTTTCGTGATCGCTCCGAGATATTTTTCTATTTTTCTCCAGACTTATCGAGCAAGCTCCAGAAGAAAAACGCGAGTAACATAGAGAACACAAAAAATCAAAGAGGAAGAATCAAAATTCGTTTAATTTAACGGACCTAGACACAGGGTGGTCTCGCGGGAAATTAATGAACCTTCCAACGTTACGATACAACCACCCCGTACGATTTATCATCGGAAAATCTATGAACGCTGCCTTTTTTTCTTTCCCCTTAATTACGAGCACAGTTTCTACATAATCCCAGAACTCGAACTGTAAAATTTACGAACCCTTTTTTTCCTCCCCCCCCCCCGAAAATAAATACATAATATTTCATTCCGATAGGAACCGGCGAGCATATTTGAAAATACGAACTCGTAAGTAACGTTGTATACGTGACTGGGTTATTTGGGCGAATGGGCGGGGGGTTGATTGAAAAAATTATTTTACGAAACGAAAGCTACCTAAGAAAATGAGATATTCGAATAAAGACAAAATTTGATCACATATCGAAGACGGAGAGAGAGAAGTGACCGTCGGGTATGACGGGTTTTACGATTAAATCACCCCTTTCTCTTTTCCCGATGTCGCGGTTTCAGGTTGAAATTCGAACGGGATCGCGGCCCACACGCGTAAAAAAACACACACACACACGCGTACTCACACAAACTTGTATTATACGTAATAAATTCGTCCGGGAATATCCAGTTTCATCGGTTACTAAAACTTAAATTGGGAGAAACCTTTTTTTTTCCTCCTCGAATTGCAATGCGCACGGGTAAATATCGAGTTTCGGTTTTACGTGAGACTCGCTCGTGATGGGGAAATGTGGGGAGGGGGTTGTTAATCAAGCGAAACCCCCGGTGGTAAAAATCCTTTGAAATTCGAAGCAGTATATTTACCGCGAATGCTGATCGAAGTTAGAGCGGGAGGGGGTTGCTTCCTCCCTTCTCGACACAGATTGCTCACATTTATCACGAATTTATAACAAAACACTACAAATCAATTTTCTATTTTCAATTAATCTTTTTCCTCACATTTTTCCTCGTCAAAAATTCATTTTCGAAAAACCTGTGCTTTTTTTTCTCCTGTTTTCGAATGGAAATACCGTCTCGATCCACCTGACGCGTGGTTCGTTTATCCCCAGCGAGAAAAAAAAGGGTGCGTAACGGGGAAGGTAAATAAAAAACGCGGCTTTACCTGGATCGTAGGAAGGGAAAAAAAGCGATTGGAAAAAAACGAGTCCGGGTTGAAAAGAAATTCACAACGCCCCCAGCAACCCTCGAAGTTACGAACTCCCTGACGCGTTACGGAGGTTCCTCTCGATACATTACCTCCCTCCCTCTCTCTCCCTCTCCCTTTCTTTTGGCTCAGTGTCCCTTCCTCTCATCTTCTTCGCTCTTCATCTTAGTCATATTTTTTTCCGACATTCTTCTTTTTTTTATTTTACTCGTATTCAGAAGGCTTCTCTCGCCATTCCCACGACATCACGTGTGCGCCTGCACGTGGTCAGCGCGCGGTTGAGTAACACTCGTTTTTTTTCTCTCTCCTCTTTCTTTCTTTCTTCATCGTCATGCGATCGACCTCACGTGAACGACACGCGCAATATCACTCTTTCTCTCTTGGTTTCCCCGCAGCCTCACCTTTATTCTTCACGGAGTATGGATCACCCCTCTTTGCTCTCCCCGGATGAAAGAGATTATCTATTAATAGACGCGTGCTGATCGCCGTTCAATCGAACCCCCCACCCTCCTCCTTCCTCTTCATTCTCGATGCAAAAAAGACGAAACGGAGATAAATAAAAATAAATAAATTGCGGTTTGCACCGTATCGTGACCACAGAATTCTGGAATTCTATTGAAATTTTATCATTGTTTTTATATACGAGAATGGAGAAAGAACTGACAATTTGAGCTTGGCTCGCGTGTCAGTGAACGAAGGCTCTCATCACCGCACGTGCAGTAAAACGTACTGGAGATGTACATTATGTTACAATTCACACGAACGCATACATATTCACATATATATATATGTATATATAGAGAGTAAATTATATATATGTATATATAAAAACGTGTGAGGTTTTTAAAAATAATTTTCTTTCATTCTTCAACTCGTATCCCCAAGACACTCCGTGTTGATGGACCGAGGCAATTTTCGAGCCCTCGATCCATCTCACGTACACGTATTTCTCAATGATATACAGAAAGAGCGAGGGAGAGCGAGAGGGTGAGAAAGAGATGGAAAAAAACAAATTCGTACAGTGGTTCGAGATGCACACCTCGGCGGAAGGGTAACGAGCCGCGTCGAGGGAGCAAAAGAGAAAAAGAGGAAGAGAGAGAGAGACACACACACAGCATCTCTGATGCGAGGAGATGAAAGAAAAAAGAATCGAACGATACATCAGCGAGTAACAGAAGGATGTAAAAAAAGAGCAAAAAATCGCGCGAGAGTGTTATATCGAGTTTCGCGATCGAGCAGGAATACACTCGACGAGTTCTCCTTCCTTGACCACTGCGTACATACATATATATATATGTATATACGCATGTCGAGTTTGCTGTATCTCTCGCGTGGAACGGAAGTGGTCACTCGAGACTCGAGTAATAATTGCCGGCAGGCGAGTACTTGCAGAGGGCGAGAAGAGGTTGGAGGGGGGGAGGGGGGATGCGAGATCACGTAGAGACGTCGAGTGAGGAAGTGGGGGGTAAGGAAAAGGAGCTCTGCGCAGCCTCACTGCTGCGGCCACTCGATGACCACCGTGCTCTCAGTCTCTCGCTTATCTATATGTGCATATATGTATATAGGTATATATAGCTTGAAACTGTGGATGTGAATGTTGCCTGGGTGTCGATCTCGGCATGTGCGCGAAATTCAGGCACCCTGAAAACCTCCGGCGTCCGTAATGCGAGCCACACGTGGTTGAAAGTCGAAACGTGTCGCGACCTCCCCTGCACGCCGGATAGGAACGAATGGGAGCCTAAAAGAAACAGGCGATAAATATATATGTATATAATAACAATGGTACACATAATAATATAATAATATTATAATAATACATATAATATAATAATAATAATAATAATAATAATAATAATA
>JAPYZT010005024.1:0-12761 GCA_030522965.1 Tryphoninae sp. A BG-2022a
TAATATTGTAATTGCAACGAAAACAGAATTTATCTTTTTAATTTAATTTTTAAACGAGTTTCTTCATTATTATATCTGAAATGATCGACTCTTTGAAGTGAAGGCTGACACCTTAATTGTTCTACACAATGTCTACAAAAAAAGTCTCTAACAAACTTCGTCGTCATAAAGCAGGAGAAGAGTCAACAAAATTTGATTCACTCTCAAGATTGTGATCAGTTCTTCATAGATTTTCAACACCCTCATCATTGCAACATCTTTAAGAGAGTCAACGCCGTCATGTTGCGGCCTGAGCTATGTAACTAGAAAACTTGCAGATTATTAAGAGAACCACGACGATGAGCTGACCTCCGCTTTTACACAACTTTCGAAGCCAAAATGCTGGTATATGTAGATAGTATCCAGGGTTGATGCGAATTTATTAATAATTCAAAGTTCCATTAGGGATTTGAACTTCCTCGCTGATTATTCTCATCAACGGAGTTTTCTTTCCTCGTAAGCAACGGCACTGAACTTTGAACGCCTGGATACATAATATAAAAGCCACTGTAGATATAAATACATTGTACATATTTACCACACCGACCATTTACTTTTAATCTCGCATTTTTCAGGAAGCTTATAGATTTTTAAAAATATTTTAACTGTATTAATGAAACAAGATTACAAGAAACAGAATTAGTCAATAATTGTGCTCCTCGCACTTTTTCATTATGAAAAACGTTGATGCGTGTCGTTGATGGTTAACCCTTTCATCGATGCTTGGATGCATTTTACCCAGCCACTTCCGGTTCGTTCATGGACACTGTGTTAAAACATTCCCACCGTTGACACGTGGAGCCACCAAGCATAAATCCCACCTGGACAAATTTTGAGAAGTGGAAAATTAAAACTAATAGAGAAGCAAATAATAATTGTAACAATATTAATATAAACTAAATTAAGTGAATATTCTAATTTATATCGTGCTCATGAAAGGTTTAACGAAGAATTGCGTTTTCGCGAGTTTCCCGACAAAAATGAAAGATTCGACGATAATAATTGAACGATCAAGGTCTATTTTCTTATCTGCTTTGCACTCGGTGTACCAAGAGTAAAGAAGCAAGAGATAGAAAGAGACACAGTGAAAGAGATGCTTCTACAATTTAGTTCTATATCTTCACCCGCAGCTCCGATTCTCGATATTAATTTCGCGGAAATCACGGAATTATATACGACTAGGACGAGAATCTCTACGATATGCTCCCTCAACTCCAGGATCGTGATAAGCGTCATCCACCCACATATATGTACATGGACGCACATATACGTATATAAATCCCAGTGCCTCTTTGATTCCTATATAGTTAAGCGAAGCCCACTTCGATTTCAATTACGATAATAAATCCAGTTTTAATTGCGATCAACGTCTTGCGCGATGAAACTAACTCATGGTGAACGACGTCGAGTTTTTCTACGGACGAGAAACGAATTGAAAAACTTCGTTCGAATTGTGGCGAAGTTATATTCCACGATACATCTTCCTACAAAAAATATAAGTTGTGATCGATGTGTGATAAGAGTCGCCGTGATTAAAGTCAAGGTTTCGCGTAACGATGTGCTTCGGATTTTATAAAATCTGTAGCATCGAGAGGAATTGAACAGAATATGTTGCAACGAAGATTATATACGTGTCACGAGGAATTCTTCTCGCCTTGGATGTTTTTTTTTTTTCAACTAATTGAAACTTACTCGTTATAGTGACGTCATTATCTGCTGAAGACAAAAGAACGTTGTTAGTACTCGTCTCTCTGTCCTCCGATCGAGAACGTGCGAGAATTTTTTTTCGTTTCTTACCTATGTGATTTGAATTTGATTAGCATTGTCAATAAAGTCGTATCGATCATTTTTATTGGTGACTTGGACAATACTGGAATTTCTGATATTGTTAGTTCGTCGATTAATCACAAACAAGAATCACGTATCGCTGATAACATTTCCGTACACGCGTCAGTGCGGTTATAAAAATAAAGACACATTCGTATCGAAAAAGAATCGAATAATAGAATTCGAATAAAATAACAAAATTCTTATGAAATAACAGGCTCCTAGGGACTAACCCCTAGGGGCTAACTCAAAAATTGCGATTTTGCAATTAGCCCGTAGGTAGGCTAACTCAAAAATCATAACTTCGAGTTAGCTCCCTTTAGATCTGGGTGCGCGATATATAGATATATGGAGTTCACTCGTGTGGGAAAATTTACATTACAATTTAAAAAAAAACATGAAAAATCGACGAATCATCGCAGCCAATGATTCAAACGTCATTTTATAAACTTGCCGACTTTCACAAGAGAATAATAGCGAATCTGAATTCATACGAGTCACAAATATAGATGTATGCCATCATTGCACCACCTGTCCAGCTCCATCTCACAATCAGTCGCGAAAACCCTCGAGCGGTGTGTACGAACCATCAGAAATGTGTGTATTTTTCTTGTGGATTGGCTCTTGGTATAGAAATTACGATCAGTCTGCGCACTCATACAATCACAAACAAGAATCACGTATCGCTGATAACATTTGCGTACACGCGTCAGTGCGGTTATAAAAATAAAGACAAATTCGTATCGAAAAAGAATGGAATAATAGAATTCGAATAAAATAACAGAGTTCTTATGAAATAACAGCCGTTCGAATGAAACGAAAATTGGAATGCAACCAAAATTGATATAATTTAATGACGTGGAATTTCAATGTATGAAAATTGGTTCGAACGAAGCTAGATATGTATTCAGCGTGATTGCGAAATTTCCAATTTCTGACTCCCGGAATTTTCGTTGAATTTAAATGAATTTTGTCCGAGCCAAATACAAATCTATCGAGTGAAATATGACCGACAAAAAATTAATGGTGCTTATTTCCTTGTTTCATTGTCGTTCGTCGCTCTCGCGAGATCGTTAAATCATTTATCGTTTTTTAACAGGAAAATGCTAAAATGATTTGGATGTATGTAATATATATGATGCGAACAATATACGTCATTGTCGCAATAACCATAAATCTCACAGATTTCAATGTTCGCTGGGTTGACCAATTGAATCGGTGACTATGATGTACATCGACTGTTATTTCCATTACCATGTGTAGTATTGTCAATTTTCATTTATCCTCCTCTTTCTCTTTCCCCCCTCCCCTCTTTCTCTTTCTCTTGTATATACACTTGGAGTTTAGTTCCCTCGTCATTGGGATTGATATACGTAATGGTGAAAATAATAATATACACTCGAACGTAACGGGGTCTACATATTGGAAACTCTCGTCGCCTGATGATGAATTAATCGATTAATCACGATGGCTGAATGGTCGTTGGCTCAATAAGCTTATTACACCATGAGCTTGTATTATATACATCGATAAAGTGCAAATCTCTCCGTATACCTTACAGGGTATACACCATTCCCATATCTTATTAACGCAACTGCATGATCGTTGGTTCTGCTGCGTCGCTCGCTTTAAACCATGAGCCTTTCGAGCTTTGCTCATAATCACCTCACGAGCTCACGACACACTCCGTGGCCCTTTCAAGCCTCGTTATTAATGGAGGCGTGAAAGGACGTCCGACATCCGGCCTACCATACAATTACAACGCTATACTCGTTGCAAACGTTCATTCATAATTGTGTACGAACGTGGGTGAAGAATTAATTCGTAGATATTATTATTATTTCAGGAGATTCATTCATCGGCTTATCGATGAATTCGTTGATTACAGGGGTAACGGATTATTCCGTCAAACGAGGGAATGATCAACGATTATATGAATCGACTATTTAACGTAATTGTTAGTGAATTAATCTTTGGATGAGCCGATTTTTGGTAAATTATTGTGCATATACACTACAGGCGGAAAGTTTTTGGATAAAGGTTGGAAATAGTGCCGGAACGTTTTTGTATGCCATTTCGCCGGTAGTTGGCCTAGGCCGATTTAAACAACGTCATTTCAAAGAGCAGGGATTTCCCTTCATTTTGGCTTTTTGAAAACAATTTATGATTTTTTTTTTACAATTGGACAGCCAGTTTTGAAAACAACAATTTTGGTTGTTTTTTTTTTGTTCTTTTGCAAGTAGATACCCTTTGCAGTAAACATTTTTTAAACGTATTTCTTTCACCATATTGATAAAGGGGGAAGTCTAAGCTTCAAGTTCATTTTTTAGAAACCTCTCTACGTTTTTTTTTTCAAAGATATGTCGTTTTTTTTTAGAAAAAATAGACAATTTGAAAATTGCTTTATAGGACGAAAACGATGAGGTTTACAACCAAACCCCAAGATGGCAAAAAGTTGTATGATTTCCTGCTGAGTTCAGAAGAATTTCTTCAGATTTTTTGTCCGAAATTTTCTTTCCACCTATTTCCGGTCAGTTTGAGTGATCCGTGAATACCACGAAAATAATAGAATTAAACTTTTTACTTACATCGAAGAAACTCCATCGTCGAAGAAACCTCTGAAGAGACCATAGTTTAATATGTAAGTCAAAAATTTAATTCTATTATTTTCATGGTATTCAGATCAATCGAGAAAAAATCTGAAAAAGTTCCCCTAAACTCAGCAAGAAGTAATACAACTTTTTACCATCTTGAGATTATGTTGTAAACCTCATGGTTTTCTTCCTATGGATCAATTTTCAAATTGTCTATTTTTTTTCTCAAAAAACGACATATCTTTGAAAAAAAAACATTTACAATTTAAAAAAAAATTAACTTGAAGCTTAGACTTCCCCCTTTATGAGTATGGTGAAAGAAATTCGTTAAACAATTTTTACTGCAAAGGGGGTCGTTGCAAAAGAACAAAAAAACGACCAAAAATTGTCGTTTTGAAAACTGAGTGCCAATTGTAAAAAAAATCGTAAAATTTCTTTTAAAAAGTCAAAATGAAGGGAAATCCCTGCTCTTTAAAATCGCATTGGTTACATTGGCCTAGGCCAACTACCGGCAAAATGGCATAAAAAAAACCGTTTCGGTACTGTTTTGAACTTTTGTCCGGAAACTTTCCGCTGATAGTGTATATCGAATATATCTTAAAAAATAGATATATAGTAGCTAGTGAGAGAGCTAAAGGCCACGGTGAAGCAGGAGGCTCAACCAGTTGCTCTTTGTAAAAGCAATTGAGCCATTTGTGTCCCAAGCGACGAAATACGAAAGAGCCAGAATGAACTTTATTAGTCGAAGCGCGGTGTACACAACAACTTCATAAAGGATTCATAAGACAGTTCGGCGGCAAACTAACAAAATCCCTCGTCTCCAAGACTCGGTGTACTTTTCTCGTGAACTATCCAAACTATATATACATATAGCTTAAAGTCTCGGGGGTTAGAGCAATCGAGAACGCTGTGACATAATTAAATCCCTTAGGGAGGCTGCGCATTCACACAGAAAGTGCAACTTGCTTTCTCGAGTGCCCGTCTAATAATATCAAATTTAATAATTTACGAGATCTAAAAGTAAATAATATTTTTTACGAAAATAAGATGTCCATGCAAAAAAGGATAATTAAATAATAATTATACAAATTTGAGGTAAACCGACGACGCAGATGTTAAAAGCGTTATCTTTGTTTTTTCGAAACAAAGTCTTCATTTCATCCAATGTGATAGTTCAAAACATTGCAAAATTCATCATCATCTGGCCAAGAATGGACTGAAAATGTTGTGACAGATGAACGTGGAGAGTTTTTAAGAGACAGTGTTAGTCGGCGGGAAATTCAAACGTCTTCGATAGTGCAGAGCTCGTAACATTTTACTAAGAGCCACCGCAGGCTATCGCTAGATGACATGGCGCGCGTATGCAACGAAGCCCCGGTATGACAACTGGCGGCGGGAGGGGGGGGGGATTAAATATTCCCGCGAGACGATTAAAAATAGTCTTATTCGATGGGAAATTGGTCGCTGAAGAAGATTCAGCGCTTATTTTTCTCGATAGCTCGAAAACTCCACGAAAAAAACACAAAAAACGCGTATTAAGGTTTTACCCACTTAAGACCGGTAAATCCTGAAAAATCGGAAGCGGAACCACGGTTATCGTATTCTACGGAAAATTGTTGATCGATATATGCTTCTAGCGCTTGGGAAACGATTAAAATTGACCGGAATTCGGTATATCATCGATTTCGATGGGATCGCGGAACCTCGAAAAATCAACTTTGCGCGATGCTGCATCTCGGTTCTCGTTCGTCCGACAGAAAATTTTATTAATAACTTTTAGAAGGGCTCGTTGACACGAGACTAACGAGCCCAGGTATGTCCGGCTATCCTAATTTTTGCGGCCGTGACAATAATTAGAAAAACCCGATTTTTCCAACGGAACCCAAGGGGGTCGCCCTGAAAAATGAGCCCCATGAGGAGGAAAATTCTTTTTCTCGAAAATGCTTCTAATAAAGTCTTATGGGATCGAAAAATATTTGCACATATACAAGGTAAAATGATTCACTGATCAAGTGATTTTTCTTAAACTGACAAAAATAATAGTTTTGTTCACTCATCCAGACATTTTCACACACACTTTCACTGTGAACAATGAGAAAAAAAAAGATTAAATTTAATTGCAAACAATTAACTGCAAGCAATTTTTGAATCGAAACGATTACTTAATGATTCTTACCTTATCACAATTCTCTGTTCGCGTAATGCCGATACCAAACAGCAATCAGCTCTTTCCGATCAGATTGGCTCGTTTCTAAAACACAAACATGTTTATATTAGAAGATAATATAAGGATATCGAAAAATTATTAAGTTTTCTCAGTGACAATATTGAACAATGATTCTTACCTTATTTCGACCCACGATCCATCGCACCTTACCGCCCAACCGCCCATACATTTTCAGTCAAATCGACTCATTCTTAAAACATGACAAAATTCTGGTAATAAATAATATGAATAAAAAAATTATGTTCAAAGAAAGTGTAATACATTAGCTAAAAGTCTTACTTTATTTCGAGTCACTTTGATCCCCAAGTCACTCCCTAACCATTCATTAAATCGTTTCACGTTAGCTGAGCTTGGCCCAGCTTAGCTCCACGTGGCCCAGATTGGTCCAGCTTGGTTCATCAATTCACTGCGGAAAAGAAAAAAATATATTAATTTACATTATTTAATAGCTTAAAAACTGCAACAATTAATTAATACGATCTATCAGTCGCATCGTAATTCAATTTAATACGAGCCACGTGCGTTCCCATTACTTTAAAAAAACTTTAATTAAAATAATTAAAAAATTTTTTTTTTTATTAATTCGCAATCAAATAATTACTAGACGTTATTTCCTTCATTTAGAATTTTATACGAAGCTAATATCCCCGATGGAAATTCAGAACGATGAATTTGAAAACGCTGATAAGAATTAAATATTTCACGTGTAGCGTAGTACCGATGTTTAATACGCTAATTTCGTGCACAAATAAAACTAGCCTTGAACTGTTATCGTGTACGAATGAATAGGTAAGACGAATGAGAGAGAGCCGTGTCGCTATCTCCACCATGCTCATCTACGACGTTCGAGTGTAGCGGTAGCCGGTCGTTCTCTCTCTCTCTCTCTCTCTCTCTCTCTCTCTCTCCCTTTCGCCACTCGACCGTCTACTTATACATTGAGGTAGGACTATGGAACGTCGACGGCCTATATAGATATAGTTAGATATAGTTATATACAGCTACATGTTGAAACAGTCCAATATTGTTTATATATCTATATACACTCTCATCCATATATCGCAGACCCAGATCTAAAGGGGGCTAACTCGAAATTGCGATTTTTGTGTTAGCTTACCTAGAGGCTCACTACAATATCGCAATTTTTGAGTCAGCGTCCTTTAGATCTGGGTGTGCGATGTGAACACTCAGGAGGCTCCTAGGGATTAATCCCTAGGGGCTAACTCAAAAAGTGCGATTTTGCAGTTAGCCCGTAGGTAGGCTAATTCAAAAATCACAACTTTGAGTTATCCCCCTTTAGATCTGGGTGCGCGATATATAGATATATAGAGTCCACTCGTGTGGGAAAATTTACATTACAATTAAAAAAAAACCATGGAAAATCGACGAATCATCGCAGCCAGATGATTCAAACGTCATTTTATAGATAATCTTGTCGACTTTGACTGAGAATAATACCGAATCGGAATTCATACGAGCCTCAAATATAGATGTATGTCATCATTGCACCGCCTGTCCAGGTCCGTCTCACAATCAGTCGCGAAAACCCTCGAGCAGTGTGTACGAACCATCAGAAATGTGTGTATTTTTCTTGTGGATTGGCTCTTGGTATAGAAATTACGATTCAGTCCGCGCACTCATACGAAATTCTGTGACTTCTCCAGTGATAACTGAAACTGCAAATTTTTGTTTAATATCTCGAGAAAATAAAGCAAGAGCCCAATATTGCCATAATTCTGTGTGCGCTGACTAATTTTTAACCCGATCAGTTGTTCAATGCAATCGAGAACTAAAAGTGAATAATACTTTTTACGAAAATAAGCTCGGTTCGTAAAAAAGATAATTAAGTAACAACTAGGAAAATTTGAGACAAACCAACGACGCAGATGTTAAAAGTGTTATATTTCTGTATTCGAAAGAAAGTCTTCGTTTAATTCAATTTTATAGTTCAAACCACTATAAACTTTGTCATCATCTGGTCAACAATGAACTGAAAATTTCGTGGTGGTTCGTCGAAATACGAACGAGCATAGAGAGTTTTTGAAACACGACAATCGAGTGCGATATGCGCTTTATTTTCACAATCGAAAACAATAAAATATGCCGACGTTGCCAGACTGAATGAGAAAATACTGTTTTAATATGTATACTATACATGCCCTATATAGATATATCTTCTATATAGATATTGGTTCTCCAGAAAGCAAATATTGTTTGGCTCGAGCGGTGCATAACGAATTTGCATTCACTCTCGCTCGTTTCAATTATGTGAAAGTTTTGCCGCTCGGGAAAACGCGAGTTCTATAATAACAATATAAACTTGTATAGACATTGACATATATATTGCAACTTTTCAGGAAGGCTCGCAGGCTCGTCGCAGGTATATATAACAATGTAAATGGGGCATTCCTGTTTGGAAAAGTATGGAAATTGCATAAAGTCGGAAAAAAACAGGCATACGCATCGAAAGATCTCCCTGTGTGTGGTCGTTCGGGACGATCTAATGAACGTCCGAGCTAGCCCTGCAGGCTTCGCACTATGAAACCGGTGACCACGATGTAATCGTTGCGCGCATGAACGTAATCCCATTTTGCGTATCATGCTATATACACGCTTTGAATATTCTATATAATTCTACGAGTATATCCATCGTCATACTTGGGTACATAAATACATGTATATATATATATATAGCAAATTTGTAGTCGAGCAAACGAGAAGGACATTGCAAAAGTTGGCGGATAGGTGGAGTAGTTATCTGATAGGTTTTTCGTAATGGGAACAAAAACTGTTGCGAGTCTGTGCATGGGCGGGTCAAATTCTCCGGAACAGGAACATTAACCGGCTCGTATGTCGCGCACCGAGATCCTTAACCCATAATCGATTATAGCCAGAAAAAATGTACACGTACTTGTGAGAGTGTGTGGAGGGGGGGAGGGGGGGGGGCACAAAAGCACGGGGGTTCGATTAGACTCGCGCGCTCCTCTCGATTATCGATATTCAATTTTCCGGCTGACCGAGCCGATCGCGTCAATACAGAGACTCCCTTTCCTGCTTGTAATTACATGAATTACCATCAGAATTACCGAAGGTCGAATGGGAAAGAAAAGCGGAGAGACGGGAAACGGAAAATTATTCCGGTCATCGTGCATGAACTTTTCTTCCGGTAGAGATCGACCTATAGAATTGAAATTTGATAAAATTCGCACAAAAATAACGATAACTTTCATCGTTAACGGTGAAAAAATAAACCATTCGAACGTTTTTTAATTCAAGCACGATTAATTTCCGATTAAATTTCCTGAACGAAAGTTTTTATTACGGAAGGGTAAAAAATTGTATTATCATTATTCGGTTTGAAAAAGGGATTTAAAAGTAATCAGTGGTAAATTTTGGTCCAAGATAATTGGAGCTTGTACATACTATGGGCGAGGGATGCTGGAGAGCTTGAGTTTACGTCACAGCACACTTTGTGGTCAATTTGAAATAAGCATCCATTATACTTATGTTTATATATATATATATATATATATATATATATATATACATATATATATATATATTACTTATGTGTATGTGAATGTAAGCTTGTGACTGTGAAAGCCCGACCGATTTTGTTGAAGAGAACGACGCGAACGAGAAAGTTCGAAAGCATCAACTACACAGTCTCGGTTGTTAACCACTATATATATAGACAGAGTAAAAAGCCGAAAGGGAAAGAGAGAGAGAGAGAGCGAGAGGGAGAAAACAAGAACCGGAGAACGGCTGTTCGAAAATCGTACCATTAATAGTAGGTACGTATAAAACTCGCGTATTTACGGAGTTGTTCAACAGGATAATTCAGAAGTCGAGAGAGCTTTAGTACCCTGGTCCTGCAACGCGATCTCTCCTAGTAATATAGCCATATGCATTTATATCCGCATATGTCTATGTATATATATATATATAGACATATGCGGACATATTATATATATATATATATATATATAGACATATGCGGACATATTATATATATATATATATATATATATAACGTACAAACGTACGAAACAGTAGATTGGATTTCGTGGATCCTTCGAAATATATTACTGTCTCATAGCTCACATATTTATGACTTATTAAATTATAACGGAGTCGAGAATTTCTCCATTACGATTCGTACATTCGTTTCCGCAATTCCACCTCACTAGATAAAAAAAATGAAATTTCAGTGTGACAGTGAAAATCTAATAAAATTTTAATGAAAACAGTCTAAAAAAAAACACGACGTTTTATCGGAATCTCACGCCAGATTTTTACTTCGTGTCATAAACGTGGCAATCGTTGTAATAGGTAATCTCAGGAAAAATGAAAATTTTTGAAATATTTGCGACGAATAAAAATTTTTTAAAAAATCGTCTCGAAGTTTTTGTTTTTTCTGCCAGCGGTCAAGAACAAGCCTTGCCAACATTATTTCACTTTAATATGAGAGATTACGTATGTGCTACCTCCATTTTGTACAACGTCAGCTACGAGAGACCTTGCTCATCGTTTGCCCCCGGATTAAAAGTATGTGCTTGTTTTCGCTCTTTACAGCCGCCGGAGTGGGTTCTCGTACTGCAAATACGTACAGTAGGTACATACTTGAAAATGCTCTCTCGTATATTCTCTCGTGTGGGTTTGCGCGTATGTATGTGTATGAGTATACGCGTTAGTTTTATAACAAACAATTGACGGTACCCAGGTGCACATCCTTAATACGAGCAGACACAACCGCGCATGTACCTATATATATCGTATATAAATATATAGGGATGGGCTAGGAAAATGCATCGTATATATAATGCATTTTCCTTGCCCGCAGGTCGACATTTCTCACTACGGACGCTGCTGAAGCAGCTTTACTCCCCCTGCGCCACCGCACTTCAATCCCAAGGGAATAAAAGAAAAGTGCAAGCCTTCAGATTGCATCACGTTGCAGGCTACACTTTTTTTTACCTCTCGCGTTCTTTCGTTCCCCGGTGGATAAGCGGGAGGTCCCGTCCGTGCGAGCAAATACGATTGCCAGTTCCATCAGATATGAGAGAATATAACACGCTGAACGCGTAACCAAAGAGTGAGGGGGTGAGAGAGAGAGAGAGAGAGAAAGAGAGAGAGAGAGAGAGAGAGAGAGAGTGAGAGAGAGAGGGAGATGAATAAAAAAACGATTGGCCGTGCTAAAAAAGTGACAAATTCATAGGACAACTACGAATAAACGATTAGTTTGTCGTAATTGAATTTTCAAACTATAACGAATGTTTACTTTTCATTTTGATTTATTAATATACTTTTCTCTTTTATTAATTCCTCGCTATCAATATCTCCTCGTAAAATATGTAGAAAGTACAATTTTTAATGTTCAAACTTGATTCTTTGCAGGGACAGGAAGAAAAAAAGTTTAATCAAAGCGAGACAAAGTATTACAATTACAATTATAATTGCAGATGTTTCGGATAAAACGAAGCGGTATAGGGGGAGAGGGGGATGAAGCTTTTGTACGGAACGAAACTGCGTATACTTAAATCTTCACGGGACGCGGCGTTCATACCGTGGAAGACCTGTAAGGGAAAATTTAATGCCCTTGATAGTATAATGCCCAGACCGGGCCGGGTCATAATCCTCACACCCCCGGCGCGTCTCTTTTTGCGCGCAGGCATAAGGGAATAATTAAACGAGCAACGCGTCGCTGTCTGTCCTAATCCGTTGTGTTGGCACACGAATCGCGTGTTTATATATTGCATATACAGGCTGAGGGACAGAGACAGGAGAGAGGTGAAGGGTAGATATTAGTAGGTATTTATATGTATAGAGCAGGCCGAATAACGCTGAGCATTGAGACAGGAAACACGGGGAATATCTACTATATATATATATATATATATATATATATATATATATACAAGATATACATGCATATATACATATATAGAAGAGAAAGAGAGACGATATTATATATATATATATATATATATATATATATATATATATAATATAATCTCTCTTTATCTTCTATATATGTATATATGTATATATCTTGTAAGAGAGAAGATATTATATAT
>JAPYZT010005026.1:0-13231 GCA_030522965.1 Tryphoninae sp. A BG-2022a
AGAATCCAGTGTACATGTGTGAGAAGAAAGAATTATTTTTGAATCTAGATATTCATCGAAACGACAAAGCATCGATAATTACTTGTAAAATAAGAATCCGGTGTACATGTGTGGAGAGTGAAAAGAAGGCACGTAGAATCCCTGGTGGTATCGAGGCGATGAGGAGGTAACGTTTTCTTGAAGTAATGAAAACGTAGGTAGGTAGATACGGGAGTTAATCGCAAATCGTTGGACGATTACGAGCCAGTTGAGCGAGGGAATGTGCGTGAGGCGAGGAGAACAGACCGGAAGTCAGCGTGACTCGAGAGTACACTGCTCGTCGAGAGAGGGAGAACGGGAGACCTTAACGCCGGTTGGTTCCTTGGCAACGCCGTGAAAGACACGCAATGTCATGGAAGAAGAATGGACGACTTCGGGAGGATCTGAAAGTATAAAGAATAGATGAATGACTGAACTCGGACGATCTCTTAAGACCTGGTATTAAAACAGGTAAGGAAATAGCGTCGGTGTAACGGAATGTACGAGTGGAGAGAGAAAGATATCACCGACAATCTCGTTGTGAAACGAAGCTAAATTGCGCGTGGGATAGTCCTCTTTCTCGTGTTATAACTGCCCTTGAGATCGGCATTGTTGTTTAACCCGATTAAGGGGTTACGAAATTTTTTTAATTTCAACGAATCGAGTTTTTCATTTATATTTGTTTTTTTTTTCGATATTTAATTTTTATTTTTGAAAAATGCTTTGTACAAAATTTAATGTTTATAATGGAATAATTTGTTGGTTTTTTTTTAACAGTCGGGATTTGACCCGATTAAGGGGTTACGAAAATTGTTTAATTTGAACGGATCGAGTTTTTCATTTATATTTGTTTTTTTTTCGATATTTAATTTTTTTTTAAGAATGCTTTGTAAAAAGTTTAATGTTTATAATGGAATAATTTGTTGGTTTTTTTTAACAGCCGGGATCTGACCCGATTAAGGGGTTACGACAATTTTTTAATTTGAACGAATCGAGTTTTCCATTTATATTTGTTTTTTTTTCGATAATTAATTTTTTTTTTTAAGAATGTTCTGTGAAGAACATTGATGTTAATACGTGAAACAATTTAAATATCAAAGAAATAGTCCGAAAACTCGAGAATTCGTTTTCAAGAAATTGTATCGCTGGAACCCAAAAAAAAAGATCTGGCGTATAAAAACGCTTCTTCCTACCGACAATACTGAGCACTTGAAGTTTATTTAGGTCGAACATTGGTTAAAATGATAGGAGAAATTTTTCCACACGTTCAAACGAATCAATTCGACGCGGACAATATTGACCCAGGTTTACAGAGTAACGATAATTTCTATATACAATTATTCAACCAGTTCAAACATTGTAAATCGCAACACAACAGTTCCCCACGAATAATAATCACTCGTTCAACCATCTTTTCCAACGAATAAATCTCTATTATTCGTTTGAAAATATTATTTAACGTTTTATCAATATTCACCCGATCGAATAATTAAAACCTGTTTATACGCCAATCTTTCCGTCCTCATCAAGCAAGAATCGCCAGAGAAAAGTGTCCAGCCGATAATAACAGTAACAACAAACCAAAGAAAAACCCACAACAACAATAACAAAACAAAAAGAGTTGTAACGCCCGTGGCTGATATATAATCTGCCGATTTGGCTCGTTCGAAAGAGAGAACTTGGTTGGATTCGACTCAGGCAGACCAGTCGGGCATTTAACCGGATTTCCGAAAAAGGGAAACCCCCGTCGGCGGTTTACGATGCAATCACCGTTCCCCGCGCTCTTCCGCCAGCGCTGATATCTAGCCAACATTTCTGTGGCACCCACGTGTATAGCGGGAGAGCTCAAGTAACGTGCAAACTGTACGGTTGCACGCGAGAGATTAATTCCAACCTCTGTTTTGCACACCGTTAAAAAGCGAGCAAGAAGAGAATCCGCACAAGTTGACCTTTTGGTACACCGCATGGTACTTAGAAGAGAACCCGTTGCGTTTTGTAAAACCTGCCGAGAACAAACGGAACCAAAAAATCAATACAGAAAAAGAAATGCGAAATAGAGATAATCTATCGTCGCTTAACAAAGAAGGACGAATATATAAACACAATCTAATTCCAAGAAATCGATGGTGTTGCATCAACGAAATGGGAGAGAAGATCGCACATACGGTTTAACGCCTTCCCGTCGGTATAGAAATCTTCTTTGCGCCAGAGCGTGTAGTTATATTGTGTATATATATATATATATATATATATCGCCGGTCGAGCAAAGTCGCACTAGGGCGCGAAGAAAGTACCGTTCAAGGTCAACACGATCACGCCGGTCGATAGACTCTCTCGCGGACCAACCACCTCCTCGTACGTCGTTACGTCGCCCACGTTCTTTCTTCTTCTCACAAGATTTCTACTCCTCACGCCGATTATATTCCTTGTTTTTTTCCATCCAAATAATCAAGTCCTCTCGCGTCTCACCGACACCGGAAATCTTTATTCCAACCAACCAGAATTAAACGTGGGTGGTAAGATCTCCTTCTTTTCTCCTTTATCAACTTCTTAGCAGCAATGATTCCCAGAGTATTAATCTTCCAGGATAGCTTGAAAACATAATCGATCATAAGCAATGTGAGAAAGCGAGCAGACTTCATTTTCTTACGGTTGGTATCGACAGTCGAAGAAAAAGGAGATGAAAAAATAAAATATATAAGGTAAAACAAGTAATACGTGTAAAGAAAAACGTTTTCCTAATTTGTAATTTTATGTATCCACGTACCATACCCTCGTGTATGATTTTACTCGTTAAGTGTGGTAATACAGGACTGACAGGAACAGGTGATGTATGCACTTCCGGTGAATTAACCATAGGAGGAATGAGGAATGCGACGACGACGTCAACAACGAGAAGGTAATACCATTTCAGGGCATCGTCGATTAAACCAACAGTAACGTTCGTATCACCCTGTCGAAATGTTACAACGAGACAGTGTCGTTGAGATTGAAGATATCAATGCTATCAGAGAAAACAAAAAAACCAGTTACCTCAACAGCGACATTATGATTTTGGAAAGTTTATGTTTTCACCAACGCTCTTAAACCATTTGCAAAAGAAGTGCGAATGACAATACGATGGAATAAATAAATTTGGCGAGCGTGGGATAATTCTAGTGATCTCTACAATTGCCTCTTCTATTCCTTGTATTGAAATACATGCGTAGATATAAAGATATATTGCCTATGACAAAATAAGGACAAGGGAATATAAACATCAGGGCTAGACAGAAATAAACGAAGACTGTGTGCAGGGACAGTCAGACGTAGAAGGAGAAGGACAGAGAGATAGAGAGAAAAAAGAAAGGCAGAGAAAAAAGGAAGATGGATAAAGGAAGAAAATAGAGACTGAGAAAGAGAGACAGAGAATAGAAGGAAAAAAATCTTGATGATAAATAAATTGCGGAAGAAAAGAAACGGTTGAACCCAGAAAGCAAGGCACCGACGTGTTCCTTGAACCTAGAGAAGAAAAAAAAGCACGATCGTTACTTACCACGTCGATCCTTGTCGCGTTATGTCCGATGGATAAACCGAATAGAGCACGTATCCCTCGGGCACTCGATCGCGGTTTTATAGAAATTTTAACGAAAATTCACTTGATTCTTTTGAATGTCAAACTCCCGATGATTTTGCACCGCGGGGTGTGACCCGTGTGTGTGTATGTGTATATGTTGTGTCCCAAATTTTTCGTTTACCCGTCACCGAACCGTCAAACGTGGGAAACGCAGCGGCCATATTGGTCTGCCTCCTGGCGGGGCGATGCGATGCGCTCTAGCGGAATCCGGCGGAATTAATTGTCTTGTCGCGGGAAAACTTCAATTTAGCTTTTTAAAAATGAGACACAAAGTTGTATCGAATATCCGTAGTGTTGAATTTATAATCACGAGTTGTATATATTTATATTGTTATAGTTGATACGATTTATCACGTAATGTTAAACTCTGATTACTGTAAGCACGATTGCATGATGAGGAATAATAATTTCCAATTATGAACTCGTCGAATAATATGGAATGTAAATACGTTATTAATAAATAAATTTAAGAAAATGAACTTTACGAATCACTTTGCAATTATTTTTTTTTATCAAATATACGTTTACGTATTTTATTTCAAAGTGTCGCACAAGTTTGACGAGTTCTTGAGATATGGAATATAGAATGTAAAAGTGATTTCCGTTAGTTTTCATTTGTTAAAAAAATATCACAAGCCCCTATACATAACAGCATTGTGTAAAAACATTTTTTATCGACCGAACAATACGTTTTTCCTGTTGCTTTACGGGGATGGTAATTACCGATGGAGTAGATGAGTGTGAGAGAGATAGCATTAGAACTTTCAATACATTCTCTTAAAACGGAATTTTCGAAAACCTCGTTAAATCAGTAATTCCATTTACATTAATGAATTAAAATCAGTAATTCCATTTACACTATTAAATTTAATCGATAGCATGTTTAATCTAATGCGATTGTATCGAACCGCATGTTTTTAGAAAAATGCATCATAAACTTGTTAAGGTTAGGTTGCTCATTAGTCCCGTCAATCTCGCCTAAATAAAATGCAAAAGACCAACCAAGGTTTCACGAGTGCAATAGAGAGACAGCTCTATAGCCAGCAATGAAGGAGTGAGAGAGATCGAGAGAACGTTAATGTGACGTAAAAATATGTTCAACATCGTTCTCGTTCATTCCGTCAGTGTCGCTAGTGGCGCAATCAGTCCCGATATTCCACAGCACCTTAAAATAATGCAAAATACAATCGGAATCACAGAGTACAAAGAAGATCGCGTTATAGACAGTTATGAAGGAGAGAATAGGAAAGAGTGTGTCGATTTACAATTTCATAAAATGAAGAAGAAAAAATATTTATTTACCGGCATACCGTATCTACTTCGCGTTAAAAAAGTACCTGGCTGATACAACGAGAAGTTAGGTCACCGCGTGATACAGGTCTGTCTCTCGACGTGGGTCGATGTTTTTACAAATGTTCGCACAGTTCGCGCTCAACACGCTGATGCGTTACACCGTAAGACACTGTCGTTAACGAAATTCATATAGACACGATTTAGAGGTAAGAATAAAGTGTAACGGCTGAATTGTCGAATAGACTGTGGTAAATATGAGCGTGTGTATAACGAAACAACGAATCGCTTGTGTCCTTCGATGTGTAAAATCAAAGTATCACCTATTATCGTTTTTTTTCTCTCTCAACAGGGAGTTCGCACACGCGGTGTGTGCGACTCGACCACGTGGGTCCCACGTTTTGCACAAACAAGTGCCGGACGGGAAGAAGTTTCCAAGCCGACAGACTGACATACTCGCGTAAATATCTATCGAAACGAAAGAAAAAAATTTTTTTTTAATCAAAATCCAAAGAAAAATTATCGAAAGCACGAAAAAGCGAAGGAAACACGATGGAATAAAGCGTAAACGGAAAAATTACTGTGCGGAAAGTGTGCAACGGAATCTCTACTGCTAGAGATATGGTCGTCGGTAAAGGCGGCGTATTTGAAAACAATAAGTACAAGAAAATTGAGGCGATCTTCGAGCAAGAAATTTCCGAGTCATCACGCACTAGATAATACCATGGGAATATTGGATTTTTTTGTCATCTGCGGGAAACAACTTGGACATTAGTGAAAAATAATTTTTAAGACAAAATTGAAAGGATATAAAGCAAATAAAAAATTTACCATGGACCATTGAAGGATGTAACATTCGGTGCTGGTTCGGATCTCTTTTTGACACTTAAATTGTGGGCAAAAGTGTTCTTCATTCTAGAAAAAGTAAAGATTGCGACCATTGGAAAGGCTCAAATTGGAGAAAAATCTGAGCCAGAGTTATGGCCCTCGAAGAGCCAGAGACAAAAAGATTTAAGCACTCGACTATATCCGATCGTATTTACACCTCGGATTTTCAGGACTTATTTGCAAAAAAATGGCACGACTGCGAGTTCCTAGAGAATGTAGATATCAGTTTGATATCAAAGCCATTCAGAGTATGCAAAATATCAAATTTTATAAAGAGCGAGAGTTTTATGGATGAGATGAAGAACGAGCTGGCGGATGTCAAGAGTCGCAGGCAGAGCATAGATCTTTACCAGTTCGAACAGACGAGCGATCTTGCGAACGTTGAGACTACAAATATAAAACGTTTGTGGGAAACATTTCAGAACGACCTCGCGACATGGCTGGAGAAGAACACGAAAATCGAGTTGAGCAGAAAGATCTCAATGTCGAGCTCGTGCTACTTTGACACTGATTATCTGCTCTGCCACGACGACAATATGGGCGATCGTAGAATCGCTTTTATTCTTTATCTATCAAAGAACTGGACAATAGATGACGGCGGTACCCTGGATCTTTTCGACACCGATGACAATGGTTTGCCCAGGAACATTGTACGTTCTCTTGTACCTGAGTACAATTCACTCGTGTTTTTCGAGGTCGTGGATAATTCGTATCACCAAGTAGCAGAGGTAAAATCGTCGGATAAATCGAGATGGACGATAAGTGGTTGGTTTCATGGTCCTGAAAGAATCAGCAACAGACCTCCGCGTCCCGAGCTTGAGATACTTCGCTTGAGGCCTGATGCGAAGAACGTCGTCAAGCTCGATTCTTGGATAACAAGCTCCTATCTCCTGCCCGATATCATCAAGGAGATTCAGAGAGACGTGGAAGAGAAGTCCTACATGTTTTTATCAAATTTCTTTAAAACCGAAATTTATGAAACGCTTTCAAGAGACATCAGTTCCGACACAATCGTGTGGACTCGTGTCGGACCTGCGGATGTGAGAAATTACGAGATAGCAGAAATGAACAGTTTGCCAAATACACTGAGGGAATTTTATCGTTTATTTGGATCCATTGAGACTTTTCGTTTGTTGAAGGGTTATACGGAACTGGATCTGGTACCCGATTTGGCGACTAACATGGATCCTAAGATGAGTATCGAGCTACAACGTTGGTCCAATGGTTGTTACACGCTTATATGTGATAGACCCACCGGTTATGAGAAAGCTCCTCGAGAGGATAGCGACCAGTGCCTCGGGACATCCGTTACAACAGGCACTAGCAATGGTTCTTGCAGCAGAAATCATCTTTCATCGCAATCCCCGCGTACTACTGTTGGGCGACGAGCCTCGGCTAGCAGCAACGACAACGAGGATATCGAGGATGACGAGGTACTCAGACACATACTGCGAGATGAAGTATCTCGGACGGAAAAGAAATCGACGCACATGCCTTCTCAGCAACAGGCATCTTGCTCCAAACTGGACGATAATAGCTCGAGTTCCAAACGCACTTTGCCCGTTAATCCAGATTCTGAAGATTCCGACGTCTCGGACATAGGCGATTATCTCTCGGATCCATTCGACTGTTCGGTTGAATGTTCCGAGGTAGAGGACGAGCTTGAAGCTCCTGAATCTTGCGCCTCCGAGCCTGGTGGTGGTACACTCGACGTTATCATGCAATTTCACACGAACAAAATACCCGAAAATGATACGATAGACTATGTCGATCCACGAGAACAGGAGGGTGCTCTTATTCATGTACCAGCTAAGGATAATCATCTGTGCTTGGTGTACAAGACTCTCGGTACAAGCAGACTTCACAAATACGTCAATCACTACTGCAAAGGATACTTCTACAATTTGGTATGCACTTACTACGAGTAAAGGAAAGTTTTTCTTTTATATACTTGCCCCTCGTTGCATTGTGGCTATCTGTCGCCCTCGCTGCAACGACAGAACCAAAAAAAAGGACAAACGAGAAGAGAAATTCACTAGACAACGGATCAGATTGAATGAAAGAAGATAAAAAAAGAAGAAAAAAAGAACTCGAAAGAACATTGTTTTGCGTTTATCATTTCTCCATGATGAACGTACGTGCCTAATTGAAATAGAATGGACCGTATAGCAAAATAATAGACAAAAAATGTCTGTTAAAAGCGCGTGTTATTGGTAATGTCCCTTGCATCGTCAACATTTGTATAGTATTTGTATTAATAAAAATTATCAGTATTTATAGTAATTGCAAATTGATTGTTATCATTTATATTTATTTTGTCCGAAGGTACGAAGAAACGAGAATTCAACAACAGTGGTCTAGTTGACGTTACGATCAAGTGCAAAATTGATTTCCTTGAAAGTGAAACTTTTTTTCTTCGCCCCATGGCGGATACAAGAAATGTTGAGATTCATGCAGACGTATGTAAAATCATATAACGACAAGATGCAAGGTACCGTTTTCTTCGTGGCAGAAGGCGAATATTGGAAATAATTACACAGGTCGTTATATATTTTCTCAAGGAAGTGAGCAACTACACTGCGTTACAAGCGGGCGAAGGGAGCAAAAGCTTTTCCAGGTAATGGGCGGATAGTATGATTCCATCAACGAGGATTAATTTTCATCTGGTAATGGTCCATTGGTTGGGAGGATCATCGTGAATGAAACTTGAGATAAGGACAAACGGAAAGAATTAAGTAATGAAGAAAAAGGCTGAAATGAAAAGAAAAACGCTCTTACGCTCTATCGATCCGAGGATTAGAAACGGCAGTTTCTTCTTTACTATTTTCAACAATTCTTGGACTGCCATTTCCATTTTCGTCCGCATCTTTATCATCATTGATTCCATCATCGACTCGCAGCTACAAATTGTCAAGAAGAAAAGAAAGATGATGTTTCATATACAATGGTCGGGCCTTCAAAGAAGAATTATTTATATCGACCAAGGGCTGTTCGATTCGTTTCGTTCTGGTGATTGATTTTGCGAACAATCAACGAGAAGGAATGAAAAAGGCGAGGCCGGTCTCGCTCGACTCGCGTCGACGTGTAGAGGGTTGTCAAAGGAAACGACCGAGTATCATCGTTTGCTTACCTGGCTCTCGTACGAGTACATTGTCAAAGCTGAAGAAGGCGAGGCTGCGCCACAGCCAAGCATCCTTTTTCTCAACTCGTTCAACTGTAACTCACGCTGGTAACTCACGTCGATCTCCTGCGATTCGTCTCGTCTCGTCCGATCGTTCATGGATTCGTTCGAATATTCGACTCTTATCCATGGACATACGGTTGGCGTTGGAGCCAACGAACCGGAGTACGTTTTACCACCCGGACGTGGCAATCGTGGCGACAATCGACGTAGTAACGATACGATCTTTGATCTAGAAAATAAACAAATTATTATTTGTCATGATTGAAGTGCGAATGGCGAGACGAATTGTTAACGAGTTTACGATTGTTATGGCAACAGCAACGTTTTGCATTGGAGCAGATTGGTGTGGAACGATTATTATCACTTTAATTATAATCCAAGTTTCCGTTTTACTTCTTCAGGATTATTCACCATGGATAGAATCTTTTCTATTGTGGTCTGTTGTTAGGTGAAGCTATATTTTACGGATGTGCTCAGCTTGGGGAGCACAAATCGTGTAAACGAGGGTGATTTCTGAATGGTTTTTCGACTTCTTATGTACATCGTTTTTATGATACATATCATAGAGAAATAGTTATGTCGAGAATGTTTTAAACTCACAGAAAAGAGAACTACGATTCACATGTGTTTATAGAATGCGAGTTAGTCTCTTTTCTTGAAATATGTGTGAGTTCTTTCAGGCAAACTAATGAAATTTGTTCCAGTTTATTATGAATCAATTCTGATTTTAAAAAAACTGTTAGGTTGCTACTTATCAAAATTCGTTTGATTGCAGATTTTCTTTAAAAAATTTAAATACTTTGGAAATGAAAAATGCTTCTGAGTTTGATAAGGATTGCAAAAAACGAAGATTATTTAGGGTGTTACGATTGAGATTGTATTAGAGGTTTCTAAAAAAGGCCAACGTGATTATTTATAGTCACGAACATAGTTGTTTCCATCGTGGACTATGTACTAGGCCAAGTTTCTCTATTCTCATCGATAGTGCGAACGTCAATACTATTGACCTCGATCCAATTTTAATCTCCTTCTACATTACTGTTTTCTTCGTTGATATCATCATCATCACCTTGAATTATGTCCGTCACGAACCGCTGTACAATCGATTCATCGTACGCATCAACCACGTTGCTAATATCGATAAGTTCTCAAGTTATCGACTCAGTAACAGTTTGAGTACAATTCTTCTAAGTAACGTTTACAACCATTGAAGCATTCTAACTTTGTGCATTGCCATTGCAATGCTTGCACCAATCTGCTTTGTATCTAACAAAGTGGTTTCCAGCAGTTTCTATCAAAGACACAGAAAGGTCCCGATTTAATTCCCATTCAGCCTTTTTCGATTTGACAGTACCCACTTATCGTTATTCAAAATAAGTTTTTTAATCACTGGGTATAGTACACATGGCCAATATAATTCAGTTTGTTTGGCTAGCTAATGTCAGCAATTGACAAGAATATTCAGAATTCTTGGAGCTTCACACGAACAGATTATTTGTTTGCATACGTGTGAAGATTACCGTCCTCCCTCTGTTGAATAATGCATTTGTCTCATTGCATCTTTCTAAATCAATTACTGGCAGATGAAAGACATTGATCGGTGTTTCTGTCTGTGAACTATTTGTACAAAGTAGACTGCTTTTTCTTCCAGGGTCAAGTCCATCTATAAGATCATGAGATGTTCGTCGATTCCAACTACAAACTTGCCGAGCCTTGATTTACAGTAATTCCAGAACTTGGCAATCGTGATGTTCTAAAATATCTGCAGATCTTAATATCGATCGCTGATATTTGTATCCGGTGTTAGAGTAACTTCAACTTCAACGTACTCCTGTCGATTTTCTTTCACAAGACTTTGATTCCAACACGATTATCCAAATAGCCATGGAATATGCTTCTTGCTTTTGGGTCAAACTGATTCTTCATGTATGCTTCATAGAACAAGGCTGCAGGTTGCTCTAAAATCCTTGAAAGAATGATGATGGGTGATTTCCTTGTTTGGCTTAACAACGACGTCGAAAAAACTATAGTGTATAAAAGTTCGAGTGCTTAGTAGAACCAAAAGTATACGTACGGTTTTCTTTCATAGTCGACGACTTATTAGAAATGTTCCTAGCTTGGAGATTGTTTTGATACTTTTAAGTTAACGTAACAGTGAAGGGATACATGGAGGAATATCTACAAATACACATATTGATCATCAGTAATATTATTAAAAAACTTATTATGAAAACATAAAGTAAAAATAAACTATTTACATATTTTTAAGAAACATTATACGAGACGGAAAGAATCATAAATAATATTATTTTCAAGATTTGAAAGAACCATCGTCGTTTCTTTTTATTTGAGAAATCGACATTATACATTGTGCTTCTTTGTTTCTTGTTAGTAAGGATTATCAAATCAAAATTGATATTAATTAATTCACAGTAATTGTTTAAAGTTTGTTTAAAACAATGTTGTTGAAAAAAAAGAAAGAGCGCACGGTCCTCGGAAAATGGGAAAACGCTTATTCGATCGCCATTGCTAGTATTAAATAATTTGTTGTTATTCACAGAAGCAAAATGTGTACATTTGTAAAAATGAAAAGTAAAATGAAACATGTCTCACGTGTACCCAGTACCACATACGTATCATAATATTTCACATACTTGGCACTAGATGGATGAAGTCCTCCAGAAGTAAAATTGGTACTTCGTGATAATTGTTCGGCGCTACGACTGGAATCTCGCCAATCGTGATTTACTCTACGACCTACTCGCCAATCGAGGCTGCTACTTTGACGAGCTTGAGGATCTACAAGAACGAACGAAGCAGAAAGTGAGAAATAGAATAATCGACCGTCGGTAAATTACCGACGTATCGATTAGACATGGGGAAAATGATTGTCCAGTACCTGGCTCGGTACCCGATTGTCCTACACGCCAATCCGACAAGCCACTGTTTCTTTTAACGTTATAAATGTTATCACAGGATTTAGTAGCAAGGCACGTTCCTTGATGACGACGCCTCAAGAGTCTTGATACTGGTCCCAAATTTCTGTAAGATTTTTGCTATAAGAAAGAATTCAAAATTCAACAAGTACGCGCATGCGTAATATCGAGCGCGTGACTAACCTTTTTATTTTACGCGAATGGCCGCTACCGATCGTCTTTTTATTTTCGCACATTGTCGCATTGTCGTTCTCAGTCTCTATTTCCGGGCAGTACATACCAACTCGTACGTGACTGTAAGCCGCGCGTAATTGAACACCATCTAGCGGACGAAAATTGCGTCTTTCGGTAGAGGAGACGCGAACGACCTCGATCTTCGGGCGTTCGTCCATCTCTCGTGTAAACAACGAAACGAAGGAACGAGGAATTCGGAGCGTTTACTCGATTTTCTCCATAACCTTTCTATAGTTTACTTTATCCTCGACCAAGACGTATCGAAATAATCACGAGGCTCTCCTGTAACAGAAAACTTTGATTATCGAACGAACGCAATGTTTATTCGCGATATCGAAACGTACCGCGAGATTAAAGTGCTTGTGTCGGAGAGGGCGTGATGACAGATAGGTAGATAGATAGAAAAAAAGAGACTCGCGCCGCGGGCTTCGAAGATAAACTGGCTGCTATCGCGCGTCGTCAATTCTCTACACACATCGATGACTTTTTAGAGCGGCAAAGGGAATAAAAATAATAATTAACCATGCGCGCTTGTTCGTGTAACAGATACCGTCTAATGTTATCGTAGTATGTGTATAAATATCTATGCGTATATATATATATATACGTGTGCGATGATACGGTTAGGCGAGCATTGAGAGCTCATGAGCCCATACGTATATATATATCGAGCTTTATGCTTCTCACGAACTCATCTCTCTCACTCACTCGGTATCCATATATATTGTATATAAGAGGCATTCTCGGAAATCATAACAGGTGTTCAAACTTCATTCCTTCAAATCTTATCCTTAAGAGTCAGTGTAACTGGCGACGAGCTACTTGCACTTCGAAAACGGAAAACGTAAATTGTCCGGCACTGCGCAACCGATCGCCTTAAAATTTGGAGGGTACATAGAGAATTATGGCACAAAGTGCATGACAGTCTTATTTTTCCAAAATTTTGAAAAAAATTTTCCGGTGGTGACTGAATCTGCAAAAATTTTTCCAAAATTTTGGAAAAATAAGACTGTCATGCACTTTGTGCCATAATTCTCTATGTACCCTCCAAATTTTAAGGCGATC
>JAPYZT010005034.1:0-11532 GCA_030522965.1 Tryphoninae sp. A BG-2022a
GGGATCGTCGCAGGAACCACGAAGGCATAAAAGTGCATTCTCCACCATTGTCAAAGTTTCCAGTGACATTGGTAAGACTTTTCCCTCTGTCAATTGAAAAGCTATGTTGACCCTCATGGTTATGAGGCACAGAACAATCGCATAGTTTTTTCGTAAAAAAATTATTTTTTCATCCACGACCGGTGCTCTAGTTAATTATCGGATAAGAATCAATTATTGTGCAACGATTTCCAGTCAACGATACGTTATTTATTAACTCATGAGATATTTCATTTCTGAAAAATATTATCAGTGCCAAAAAGAATCATCCCTGCAATGATCTGAGTACCGTGAAATACGAACTGGCAGTTTTTATAATCGTTGTAAAAGTGTCCATTGATATGAAGAAAATTTTTCCACCTGACAAGTTACACGGTTGGGATGTCTTCATCATCATCATTGTCAGTAGACGTCGTGATCGCAACGAGGACTTGTACCAATAGGATTTATAACTGAAACAATGAAAGACAAATTTAGTTTATTACTTTTGTTATGTCAAACGACAAGTTTGAGGCAATTTAATTGTGTTTGTTATTACAGACGAACGTTGATTTCCTCACTGTGATCTATCAATAATTGACCATGCCAGCAGCCAAAGAACGAGTGAATGAGTTGTCCAAGGACATAAATACCGTGTCGTAATACAATATTCGTAAGATCTCCATTCACCACCGTCTATATCAACATCAACCATAAACCATACGTAAGTTCAAGCTTTACAATTCAAAAATTATAACACGTCCTTTATGACCTTCACCTGGACACCTGTGAAACTGATGAGGACAATATTCACTCCAATCGCTAGAAAAAAGTACGTAGTGTAGGTAGTCTCGAGGAGGTCGACGAATCTGGAGAGGAAAACAATAGTAATGGCTGTTATCATTGACATCAAAGTGAAAATTCCCAATTGATTAAAAATTCGTCCGTACTCTATAGCTTTTCTGTGATCTTTGACACACTCGGTAATATGACGATAGACAAGATCGTTTTCTTTGCCCACATATAGATTCTCCTTATCTTCGACAGGTGTTTCCACTTTATCACTGAAAATGAAATCACGAATTTGTATCATAGAATTTTCCTTGTTTCCATCACAACTTACCCCAATTCGTGGAATATCGCGCAAGCGTAGTGAACGTAAGCACTGTACATGATATCAAAGGCGACGACGATACTCATTGATATGCTGGTCGTTATGAAGGCGTGAAGGAAAATTGGAAGAAAATAATTTTCCTGATCGACGAAGTATTCCGCACGAAAGAGGGGTTCGCGAGGACGTGAGGCGTTGAGGGGTTGAACGACGTCAAGGAGCATCGGTAACAAAGGTACGCAGACGTACAGTATACCACCCATGAACATGTAGACTGCGAGTCAGAGCGAAAGAAACGAGGAAAACAGAAAAGGATGAATTTTCCGAAGGAAAATTGAAACAGTGATTAAATATTTGTGATCCTCACAAGCGTAGCCCATTGCTATTATCCTCCCACGTTCCGCGTATTTCCTCAATGTTGGACTTCCGTCCTCATCCATTCGAGACTTCCAGTCTTGTTGCATGCGTTGCAATAATTTCAACATCTACGTCACCCTCTCGCATTATGATAATTACATTGACGTTACGTTTAATTTTGTCTTTCTCTCGTAACAACGATTTTCAAACCACGAAGAAAAAGAACTTACGTTATCCATGTGATGGACGCACGTGGTGCATTTGATGATGGATAAAGCGTGAAGTCCCAGAGGTGGAATGCACTCAACGACGATCGGAAGATCGTCCAATACGTCGATCAATTTGATGATCTGAATGAAAAATTGATCTTTTTCAAAATGTTCGCGAATAATCGAGACAGAGTTGATGACAGAACGCACCTCGGGTATTATTATCGTCATCATCGTCAGAGCAAGAAGGGTTCGTATAAATCGTCTTGTCCAAGGAGTCTGACCAGGCCACTGTCCCAAAAACAACAAGAGCACTTTCCACATTTTGTAGTATCGTTTCTCAAACAATTCCATCCTTGTTCCTGCGACGACCGTCAGCGACTGTTGCGATGAGTTGCTTGTTCCTATGGGTCACTCTCGTATCACGTGACCCAAACACGTTTGACCCAAGCGCCATTTTGTCTAGAAACTTTTGATTAAATTAATTAAAGCGTCGAATACGAAGAGTTTGTCTCGAATTAGTTTATTGCGGTTGTTATTCTTCTGGAAGGATCTAAAAGTAGTAAACGTGTAATTGATGATCGTTGCATGTTTGATTAGAACGCTGACACAATTGGCCACTTCTCGTTTTGTACAGGGGTGAAATATATATTCGACCCTCGATCATAAAACTCACCGTGTCGACGATGATCGTTAGATTAGCTAACAGACTGATGTCTGTTTTACTTTGTCCAATGGAAAAACTTCTCTGTTATCGAGATCGCGTGATCCACTTTGTTAGCTCATAGGGAACTACTAACTTCCGGCATGAGCAAACGACTCGTAAACTCCTCGCGCATAATTTGATTTTTCTCTGTATGCTTTTTATTTTGCAATTAATAAATGAACTTTTCAATTTTCAATAATAAAACTTCTTGCAGTGATCGATAGGGTAAATTTTCGATTTCGAAGAATTTGAACAATTTTACTGTTTTTATTATAAGCCTTTTTTTCTATAGCTAATCGTGAAGGTACAGAGTCAAGCCAAGTTCATCTTCGAATAATCAAAGTCATGATTACGTTAAGATCTGCGAAAACGAAGATTTCAATAATAATGATCTTTGTTATTTTTTTGACGAAGAGAGTTTTAAAAACAAATCTTACCATTGTCGAGAATTGTTCACTGAAACGATCTCAACACTGTGAAATACGACATCGCTGTTTTTATAATGGAGGTGAAAGTGTCCAATGATATGACTAATATTTTTCCACCAGTAAGTTGACAAGGCTTGAGGGTTCTCATCATCATCAGCATGAGAAGTCGACGAGCACGATACGAGGACGTGTGCCAGTTGGACTGATAACTGGAAATCAACGATGACAATCGTTTCGATCGTTTCGTCGTATTACCACGTGGGGTGTTTTCAATCTATTTCATTTCTTTCTCATTACATATTTAAGTTGACGTCTTCACTGTGATTAATCAACAATTGACCGTGCACGCAGGCGAAAAAGCAATGCATTACTTGTCCAAAGGCATAAACGGTGTATCGTATAACCAAGTTTAAGTCGTCACCTTTCATGACCACCTTAAAAATAAACGAACAACGTGGACGTTACGAGCCTCGTTCGTTGATTAAACTAACAAAGACACACACACATTGACAAAAAATGGAAAATTTCTACAATTTTTGACGAAACTTACGTTTACACTAATAACACTCATAATAAATATGTTGAATGAGAGGGAACCAGTGGTGCAGGGGTAACGTTCCTGACTCACACGCAGCGGGCCCGAGTTCGATTCCTACACTGACGGAATTTTTTTCTGTGGTTTTCTGTGCTTTCGGTGGTTTAGAACCACCTAAGAAAAACTGCAGGTCCACCGAGTGGTTGCTGGTGGAAATCCGTATGAGGGGAGAGGAAAAAAGGCGAAGTACGATGTATGTTGGAAATTATACAGACAAACCACCTTCTTCGGTCCGATATCTAATGTGCACTACGTTACTATCTTATCTATGATATTCAATCCAAGTGCGGTAAGAAAATAAGTAGTGAACATGAGTTCCATGTAATCGGTGTAATAAAACACACACACACACACACATCAACATTGACAAAAAATTGAAAATTACTGCAATTTCTCATGAAACTTACCTGTACGCAAGTAACACTCATGATCAACATATTTAATCCAAGTGCGCAAAGAAAATACGTCTCATAAGTGACATTCATACTCTCGATGAACCTAGCGAAGAGAAAAAAAAACATGAAATAATGTTTTTCATAAACGACGAGAATGAACATTTCACGCATTAGCCCAAACGTCATCGCTTACTCTATAGCTTCCTGATGTTTCTTCACGCACTGGACAATCCGATTATAATACTGATCATCCGCCTTATTCACGTAAAGATCATCGTCATTATTTTCCGGCGCGTGCTTCAATTCGTCGCTGAAAACTCGAACGAAAGTGTCTTTTTCAAATTTCCCGTTTGAATTTAGCGCGCTCGCCGAATCGCTTGCGCGCATGCGCGGCTCACCTCAATTCCGTAAATATCGCGCATGCGTAATGCACGTATCCACAGAAGAGCGTGTCGCACGCGGCTACGATAATCATCGATACGCTAGTCGTCACAACAGCGTGTAGAAATATCGGAAAAAAATGCTCGCTCTGATCGACGAAGTATTCCGTCCGAAAGAGAAATTCGCGTGGACGCGTCTCGTTTAGAGGCATTACAACATCAAACAGGATCGGTAGTAGGGGTGCGCATACGTACAGTGTACCGCCATAGAACATGTAGTCTGACGAGCGAATGAAAACAATAAAAAAAAACAAAAAAACGAATATCAATATGCGACAGATATTTGAAAAATATTCCCGCCAATTTCTCACTTGCGTAAAACATCGATATAAATCGCGAGCGTTCCGCGTAGCTCCTCAAGGTCGGACTTCCTTTACCACCCTCGCGCGACTTCCAGTCGTTTTGCATTTGTTGCAACAACTTCATCATCTAAACCCAATCCTCTCTCCTCATTATAATTCATTAATGGAACCCAAATTCGAACGTAAAATTGTCCCAACGTAACGAACAAAATAAACAAAGAAACAAACTTACGTCGTCCATGTGAGCTGCACTTGCCGCACATTTACTAAATGACACTCCATGAAGTAACATGGGTGGAATACACTCAACAGTCATGTCCAGATCATCCAGGACATTGAAAAATTTGATGATCTGAATGAAAAATTCACGTTTTTTTTTGTTTAAAAAAAAAAATTTTTTCCTTCATTTTCGAATATTTGCGAACGATACGTAGATAGAATTGACGTCAAGACGAACCTCGGGTATAATTATAGATAGCATCACCATCAGCAACGCTATTCTTATGAATCGTCTCTTCCATGGACTTTGTTCAGGCCATTGGCCGAGAAAGGACATTAGATTCTTGCTCAGCTTGTAATAATGCGTCTCGAATAATTCCATCGTTGCTGCTGAGACGATCGAAAGCAACTGAGGCAACGCGAATTCTTTTCGTTGCACGCCAAACGCTTTTTCGCAGGAAAACTTTTTTCTTTCTCAAAGTTTAATTAAAGACTCGCGGACATTTTTCTTTTCTTACGTCGAATAAACGACGAAGGGAAAGGCTATAATAAGTAAGAGACTTTGAAGAATTCTTTCGCCTCTTTATTTCGCACGAGGGTTGTAACTGCGAGCGTTCCTCGATCACAAAACTCGTCGTCGATGATTATTACCTTTGGCTCATCGTCGACGCCCATTCCTCGCTTTGTCATACAAAGAACCGAACTAGTAAACTTGTGCGTTATCGAGGTCACGTGATCCCTCCGACGAAGAAATAAAAAGCTTGAGTCGTAGAAAGAATTAACCCCAACCGGATACGTGGTTTTTCTCATTAGGGATTGTGAATTTCTCGATTTTACAACACGAGCATTAACAACAACAATTTTCTACAATAAAAAAGGATCGCGGAATTCGTGATCTTCGAGTTGGTTTGTTTTTTTCGTAGCATGCTATAATCGTCTATCGCTGCTTGATAAAAAATAAACGTGTTCTTCATTAATGGGAGTGTTCATCGCAGCGAGGCAAATACTGTGAAGTAGGAGACGGATGCTCGGATGACCTTGAAATTTGAAAATATTAATTGTCGAGGTGTAATTTGTCAGGAGGACTGTTTTAAGATCGCAATTTTCTTTGTTTTCTCGTATTACCGCTCCGAAATTTTCTAACGACAAATCGTATAGTTTGCCAGCTGTCAATCTTATCGGCGTCATTGTACGCAACATGATTATTCTCATGAGAGTCTTTCCTCTCATGGGCAGGTAGTACCATTTACTGAAATATCTGGAAAGAAAGATATTATCATGATGAAAAATGATGGAAAAGTGATGGAAAAGTGATGGAAACATGATGGAAAAATGATGGAAAAGTGATGGAAAAATGATGGAAAAGTGATGGAAACATGATGGAAAAATGATGGAAAAGTGATGGAAAAATGATGGAAAAGTGATGGAAAAGTGATGGAAAAATGACGGAAAAGTGATGAAAAAATGATGGAAAAGTGATGGAAAAATGATGGAAAAATGATGAAAAAATGAGGAAAAAGTGATGAAAAAATGAGGAAAAGACGATGGAATGATAAGAAAATGATGAAAAAAATTATAAAAAAATTTTTTTTAATTATGAAAAAATGCAAAAAAGTAAAAAAAGAATACGTCAAGAGATAAACTCACACAGAATTTCGAAAATTGCTGCTTTCATCGAGTAACTTTTGACCAGGCAAGCTGTTGTACAGAATATGAAGAGACTGAGCGAAATTGAACTGAACCAACCTGATCATTTCCTGATACTGTCCAAATTTTATCAACAGCTGTGGAACGAATGATAATTAATTAATCGTGCTTCGAATAACGAAGAAACAATTACAACGTACCTGAACTGCCGATATACTCAAAAGTACCATGCTCACACCGGTTTGCATCAAGAAAGCCATAGAATGAGCATTCTCGATCAGCGCAGAGAATCTTGGTTAATATAAAAATAATACAATTTCTTACATAACAAACAAATTAAATTCATACAACAATCATGATTAAACGATACAATTCAATAATCCATTGTTTTATATAAAAAGCACGATTTTGATTAATTATTCTGCAAATATACAAACTCTAAAGTTTTTAAATGTCGATCGACGCACAGCACGAGTTCCCGATAAGTCCGCTCGTCTTCCTTCGACGGTTCGATATTGCGATCGTTCGTCAAAATTTCCAATCGATGTCTGCAAAATCGCGATAACGATTTTTTCTTTTCGTAATTATTGTTCGAAATTTTGTCTCGATAATTACCCAGCAATCGCGAGTGTTCCACATGCGTGTTGTACGTAAGAAACGAACATGGCGTCAGCAGCGATAACACCGGAAATCGTTATCAGCGTTGCTCCATAAGTGTGGAAAACTATCGGCCAGAAATATTTCTCAGGATCGACGAAGTATTCCGTCCAATAGAGAGCCGTGTATGGCCGGCTCTCGTTTCTAGGCAAGATTATGTCAAGAACTTTAGGCACTAGGGGTAGTATCAGATAAAGGATCACGGTTCCGTACATAAAAACTGGAATCAAAGAAAAATTCATTAATCAAACGAAATCAAAAAATTGTCGATCACTCGAAGATTTTGATTAAAAAAAAATGTTGTTTTGTTTATACATGTATAAAGGACACTCAGTCTTCGTCCTTCCTCCGCGTATTTCGAAAGAATCTTAATCTCTTCCTTCTTCTTCAGATTCGACCAATCTCTCTTGATCGCTTCCATCAGTGTCAACATCTGTTCTTGTTCATATCGAGACGATTATAAAAAGTGTCATCTCGTAATTAAACTTTGTTTTTATTATTATCGAGCCTAACCTTTTCCTGATTTAAGGAGTAATTTAAACATTTGATGCAGGAACAAAATTGCACCCCCATGGGGGTAAGACACTCGATCATAATATCCAAATCTCCCCAAATCTCGATCAGTCTGATTCCCTTTTATTCGTAGCAGTCGTAAATGAAATATCGATAAATTAATGTATTAAAAAAAATTCATGATTATTGTTAATTAATGAAATAATCGATTAAATCGATCGATCGATCAATCTTTAGGACAAATCGTAACTCGAGCAAACCTGTACTAATATAACGGAAATGACACTGATTTGAAAAAATATCTGTCGTATTCTTCGAGTCTTTCGGTCTTGATAAGGCCACTGGCCTACGAGTCCGAGCATTCTCTCGTTGATGCGGTAAAAGCGACTTTTGAGAATATCCATGACCGAGCAACGTTGTCAGCGAAATAATTATCGAACGCGAATCTAGAAGACCGCGATGAAGATTGTGTGAATCGTTCTTGGTGACGCATGCGTGACACATTAAATATTCCGTCTGTCGTCGTACAGAGGACTCTTTAATTACTCCCTTAGAAAGAAAGTAGTCGTGATATTCGGGGTGAGAAAAAAACAACCCCTTGGAGCGAGGGTGAAATTTAACATTTCTTTGTCGCGCAATCTGTTCTCTCGCAAAGTTCATTATTCCCGGACAATAAACTTGGTGACATTATATTCTCACCAGCCACAAAAAGAGACAGAGAATATACGTGGCAGTTTATGTTTCTTAATCGTTCGAAGGGTTGAATCGAGTGTTCTTCGCGAAAGGAAGATTTTCACGAAAAGGGAATTCGATCTTTTCTGTCGACAGTAACGATTTTGGCAGCGTTGAAAAAAGATTCAATGATCTTGGGAATGAATTTTGAGAATTGTAGGTCAGTTGGTGATGGTTTGACCTTGAAGTACGGCATGGTTGACACACTGACGAAGAGGACGTAGTGAAGAAAAAAAAATTATCCTGAAGAGGTAAATGTGCTCGACGTCGGTTGGGTGGACGTTAAGGGCAAAGGATCGGGGGAGGGGGTATCGATCTGTTCACTTCCGTGGGTGCAAACTCAGTTTGCAGCTGGAAATGCAGCAGTTGCAGTCTACCGACCATGTTGGTCGGTGTTGCGTAAATTCGTTCTCGTCGACTGTGAGACAAAAGATCAGCGATCGTCGAGAATTGTTTATTCGTGGCGTAAATATTTTTTTACACCCTTCTGGAAAAAGAAACGAAGAAAGTTATTTCCACGTTGAAATCCGCACTGTGAAACGTAGTTTTTAATAACGAAAGAAGAGAGCAACGAAAAAAAGAGACAGGTAAAATAATGGAAAGAAAATGGAGAAAATAGAAAATTTGTTCGTGGGAGGAAAACGCGTTTGGAAATTGAGGGACGAGTGTCAATCCTCAATCGAGATTATACAAGCTCTGCGTCCTTCGTCCACAAAGTGCAAAATACTGAAAACAATCGATCGATGCGTTTTATGTAACGAAATAGTAAGCGCAATTTTTTTTTATATTTTCATTATTGTTTTTTATTTACTATCGTTGCTACTGATCCTCGCGATTGGCATCGAAGAAGATCGCTTATCGCAATGAAGCTAAAACTGTAAAGTAGGATATCGATGTTTGAAGAAACTGAAATCAAAATCAAAATTTTCAAAATAAATAACAAAAAGCACGAACTTTCACAAAATTCTCCATCGACATTTCGTACAGCTTGCTCGCGGTTATTTTAAGCGGCGCTGTCGCTCCCAGCATCACGATTCTTATCAGATTTCGACTCCTCAATGAAAAACCGTACCAACCCGCGCAGTAACTACGAACAAAACAATCGTTCTTTCAAGATTTGCCCTGTTACAAAACAAAAAACCATTTTTAAAAAATCCTCACATCGATCTACTAAAATCGGCGCTCTGATTCATCAATTTCTGTCCCGGCAAACTGTTGAAGAACAGATGAAACAATTGAGCGATCGTGAACTGTGTGATTCTGCACATCTCCTCGTACTGTCCAAATTTCATCAATATCTTTCGTGGAATCATCGAAAAATGTTAATTTTCAATTAAAAAAAAACAACATTAAAAATACAAATTGAATTGTTTACCCCTAAAAAGAAAAACAAAAATCGAAGATACCTGAAGCATAGTCACGATGATGGTACTCATGCAGATGCTGAGTTGAAAGAGAAAGGCGTTCGAGTAAGATGATTCGACGAGCATGGCGAACCTTGTTTCGCAAACAGAAACAACAAAAGCACGAGTTGATGATTAACCAACCATTAAATTTGAAAATTAGTTACCGCTGACATTTATGTACTTGATAGCCTCCTGATGATCCTTAATGCAATCCCTCAACTGCCAATAATAACTGTCCTGCTCAATCTTGACATTAATCTTTAATTGGATCAAATCAATATTTTCGGCACTTTCCTCCAATCGATAACTGTGAAAATTATTGATTGCATTTTATTAATCTCAGCCACAGGGTGACTTGATTCGTTTTTCTTTTTCAACCGTTACCCTACGACCGCGAGTATGCCACAAGCGTGCTGGACGTAGGTCGTGAACATTGTGTCGACTGCAACAGTAATCAGGGCCGTCAATATACTAGCGGTATACGTGTGCAACGTTATAATGTAGAAATGTTTTTCCTCGTCAATGAAGTACTCGGTTGGATAGAGATACATCAATGGACGACTCTCGTTGAGGGGCGATATGACATTGAGTATCTGTGGCATTATAGGAATCATGACGTAGGCAGTTGCTGTTATCAATAAAAAACCTGTGAGAAAATAAAAGCAATTACGTAGTACGATAATCGAATCGTTAATCATTCGATTCGTTGATTACACTTATCGAACACAAACTCGTATAAGCCAGAGTCAAGATTCTTCCATCCTCGGCATATTTTTCAAGAATTTTGATCTCCTTCTCGTTGGTCAATGACGACCAATGACTCTTCATGCGAATCAGAAGCTCTGTCATCTGTCACGATGAGAGGAAAGAACAATATTGGCCATGGTTCGAATTTTCATAAATTTGGATAATTGACGTTTGTTTTGGAGTAATTATTGCATACCTTGTGACGATTGCTCGTGCTGTTGATAGATTTGATGCAAGCTACCATTTGGGAGGATATTGGGGTAAAACACTGTATCATAATGTCGATGTCACCCCACTTACAGAACATTTTTATACCCTGACGAAATTACAGCTTTTGCAACAATGATTGTCACGTTATCGATGTAAAGAAAAACAAATAAAGAATTAAAAACTTTGCATGCCATGGGTGTACCTGAACTACCATTACGGAAAATATACCAAAATAAATTAATATTTGTTGCAGACGTTGCCACTTGTTAGATTGATAGGGCCACTGGCCGATCGCTCTCAATAAGATGACATTGAGCCTGTAAAAACGATTTTGTAAGAAAAAGTCCATGTCTTAAGGTCCAACGTGTCGGTAGCGTGACGTTGCTCGAAGGTGTGAGAACAAGGATCGTTTTTACGCGAAACTGGCAAACCCCTTCCCCTCCCTTTTTATCCACAATGTACACTCAATGAAACGGCTCATTAACAATTCTTTCAGTGAAATGATCGATGTAAGGATTACAGAAAAGATATAATCAAAAGAATAATAGATCGGGTATTCTCAATAGAGAGCCAACGTCTGTCGAGACAATGTTCTTCTTTCTTCTTTTTTTTTATACGTTGAGATTATTCCCTTTGTCGAGAAAGGACGAGGCATAACAAAGGAAAAAGTTCAGAGGGAAAAATCTGGTTGTGTTTTAACGTCAGTCACGACGATACTTTTATAATTGCGGGGACATTCATTGTATCGATTAGTTACGATTAGTAACTTTGAAACATTTGCGAGATATCATTGTTGCAAGATATTGAACGAGTACGCTTCGCGTACTGGTTGGGGGGCTT
>JAPYZT010005035.1:0-17029 GCA_030522965.1 Tryphoninae sp. A BG-2022a
CGCCCACCCCCATCTAGCCCTAGATATAGCATAGATTAGGGCGTTACATTTGAGTTTGCAAAATTCAGAGCAGTCAATTGAATTGCTTGTATGTTTCCACATATATGTATACATACATGTATATATATATATATATATATATATATACTCGTATCGCGTAAACTGCTTTTCGAAGAACTCCGTCCTACGCTCGCGAGTTTTTTTTTTTTAACTTTTATGTTTCGTTTCATGAACGGAGTACTCGACTCGATAAGAGAGTTATATTTATGAAACAAAAAGTGGCCGGTTTGTAATGAGGACTTTGACACGGTATTTGCATCTCGCATAGTCGAACGATTTCGTCCGCGTTTGAGTAAAAAGCCGAGAGGTATACTATTTCACGAGAAGGACCCAAGAGATTCTCTCGGAGCTCACAAACGAGAACCACCCGCTGCTCCTTCGGTCTACCATCTGCTCCTCGTGTAAACGTCTCGTCTGTCCGAGAGAGAGTCTGCTTTTCAGCGCTCAAAGGTTTTCTAGGCACGGCTTCACGGACACGTACCTCCTCCTCCTCCCTCCCTTTTCGACCTCAGCGTCGCTCACAGGACAGTAGAGCGAGTCTGCAAATTTGCGGACCCGGAGCTCTTCGTTTTTCGCTCGGATCGCGGCACACGAGACTTCTATATAAGGGCACAAAAAAAAACGCCATACATCCATCGTACATGAATAATCGGATGAGTTTTCAACCGATTTTACGAGCTTCTCTTCGATTTACGATACGCGAGATCGATTTTGAAAAAAAATTCTTCGATACCGTAAAACTTAACGAATTTGTTAATTATCGAACGATCTTTTAACGGCTGGATCAAGAACGATCGTGAAAAAAAAGTAGCATCGGTCCGGTAGATGTTTGTTGATAGGCAATATACGTCGCGGTCATATCTATCGTCTCCCTCTCTCTCTCTCTCTCTCTCGTCAGGGATGTTCAGACCACACTCGACTGGGCGGTGCCCACAACTGCACGTTACAACTATCGCGCGTATATATACACATCCCAGTGGCTGCAGGTGATTAAACGGGTGATTTATCGAACGATCGCGGAGCGAGAACGAGCCCCGGACCAGCCACAGTCACGTGCACCTCGACTAGATACTACGTGTATATAATAGTGTTCTCCGTCTGGCTGAAACTTTATTGCCGCACGCATACCCACACTAATTCGCCAAAGCTCGGTCAGACACCTTTCACAACGACACAACGAGATTAATCACTGAAACGAATGAAAAAAACACAAACGTACGAACGAGACACGATACCGATCAAAATTTTTTTAACGATCTAGTAAACAGAATAATTTCTTTTTAATTCAACTCGTATTTGCGATAAAATTCGATTAACCGAGGGGAAAGATGATAGTCTCTCGATTAATTAGGATGACGCAAACTTTTTTTGGGTCCAGTGTGAAACAGAGCGTGGAATTTTCGCGGAGGAAACGAACGCGTCTAGGTCACTTCTTCCTCGTTCTCTCTCGTCCGAAGAATCTTTCCCAGGAGAGTGGAGAGGCGTGATAGCGATGAGAATTCTCGAATGGCGTGCACGCACACATAAACCTCGTTTCGTGTAAGTACGTGTTTTGCTATAGACGATCTTTGGGTCCCACGTGTGCAAGAGCATCTTCTTCATCGTCCTATAGGCACTTCGGACATATACGATCTCTATTCACGTATACGACGACGACGACGACGACAACGAGGACTCTTGCCTCCCAACTTTGCAGACGACAAAAGTTTATGAAATTCTCCGAGAGCCGGCTACCGGGTACGTTCTCCACGAGACCGGCCCGTTCCTCCTCGCACTCCCAATCTATATGCATTCTCTTCCGTTCGTTTCCCTCCTCGTGCATTCTCCTTTCACGTGCCATTTCATGTAGGAAGTATTCATCGAAGCTCTCCTTTCCATTTACCTATCTTTATGAATCGTACACGTGTACCACTCATCGATTCGCCTCTCCACTTTTCGTCCATGGCCTTTGGCTCAAGTTTTTCTCGTTGAAACTCGATGAAACGGCGTGTATAAAGAAAATTTAATATTCAATGAAATTTCGGATTTTTGAGAAAAGTAATCATAGAAAGACGAAGTTATATATATTCGTTGAGAGTGAAAGATAAGATGGAAGAAAAAACGCAGTGCTTTCATTCCGAAGCTTTTCGCAGTTTCGTATCAAGCCCGCAAAACGTGTAACTCTATATTCAACATCTCGAGCCTGCTGAGCTCGCACTCTTTGTACCTACATCTACGTCCACCCACTCGCGAGTGTGTATCGTAGTAACTCGATGCTTATTGTCCACCCACCGGAGCTCTTTCTCTCTCTCTCTCTCTCTCTCTCTCTCTCTCTATATATATATATATATATATATATATATACCGGAGGTAGATAGCCCTATATATGAATGCACGTGTGTGTGTGTGTTTGCGGATAAACTATATACGCTATCACTATACGACTATTCCATTTCTCCCAGTTTTTCGCTGGCCACGTGAGAAACCCGAGTAAAAGATTTTCTTTTGTTGCATCTTGCTCTTTCACCGCGTCATATCCACCTTTATTCTCGCCCGTCTGTAACACAGCGAATGCGACGATCGAGCAATATTTCCTTTTTATGTGTTTTGCTAAAAAAAAAAAAAATGTTTGTCATTGGAACGTTCGTAAATTTTGTAAACAATGGCCTATCGAAACGTCATCCCTCTGCTTGGCTTATTCGTAATTTTTCGAGCCTTAAAATAAATTTAATTTGTGAATGATTTATCACAGATTTTTGAAATCGATATTTTTTTTATTCCACGATCAATCTGGATTCATCCGAAATCCGCCCCGGATTAGGTATCGCCCGTCCAGGGTCTAGTATTTTGCGATATAATGATGCGGACGAGCAACGAGGTCGATCGATAAAACGCCAGGGGTAGTTTCTTATCGTACCGTGGAAAATCTTGCATATCGAGCCACGATGCTATTTTCACCCTCGGCCATGTCCGGAATCGATACGACAAACCTCGTTTCTTTTTTTTCGTGACAACACATCGTCGTACGAGAACGAGCACTCCTGTCTCACACGATTGCCCGAGTTGCCACGACATAGTACTCGTTTATATATCGAAGTACACATTGCCGGCCCGAATACGACGTAGAAACGACCCAAACAAAAATGACTTGCCGAAACTTCCCCGCTTCTCACGCAAACTCGATATACAACTTGACACATGGAAATACGGATCGACTCTCCCCTCTCGTATATTTCAATCGAAAAACTGATATAATTATAGCCACGAGTATAATTCCAATACCTACCCGCGAATAATTGTAATTCAAAAGAAAAATTCAACGTGAAATTTAGCATTTATTATTATTATTATTATTATTATTATTATTATTATATATTATAATATTAATTATTATTATTATATATTATATTATAATATAATATAATATTAATTATATATTATAATATATTATATTATAATATTAATTATTATTATTATATATTATATTATAATATTAATTATTATTATTATATATTATATTATAATATTTATTATTATTATTATATTAATTACTATTATTATATATTATATTATAATATTTATTATTATTATTATTATTATATTAATTATTATCATTATATATTATATTATATTTATACTATTATATTATTGTTATTATTATTATTAATAGTATTATAATCGCGAGTAATTGGAAATAAATATGAGAAGCTGATCTGGTGGAGAATCTCACGAGCCATACTATCGCCGAGTATTTCTATTAAGCTACTATATAGGTAGATGGATACGTAGGTTGGTTGAACGCAGAGGCAATCACGTTGTCGAAAGGAGAAATGCCCTTTGGTGCGGTAATGTGCAGGCGCATCTGGCTGGTAGCGCCGCGTTATTCGTCCGAGCTTAGAATTGAATCCGGGGGCTTTCATGCGGGAATGGCTCTCCTCGGAACTTGGCAATGACACAAACATGTAGGTCAAGCCGTCGAGGAGAGGACTCGAGGAGGATACGCCGGGACTCTTGGCGTATGTCGCGAGTATGCTCGGCGTTAACTGAACGAGTCGCTCCCACAATCGCTCGTGCACTCTTGTCCCGTCACAACGACGACGACGTCGACGACGACGACGACGACGACGACGACGACGACGACGACGACGGGAAATAATTTCCTGCAAATTGTACGTCCTACACATACACACATACGCTACTCCCTTTATCTTCCGACTTATCACGCTGCACGTCGCGGTTGTGCATTTCCCGTCGTGAAAAAAAAAAAATCGATTCGCAAAAAGTAAAGATAATTTATTCCTCTGGGACTCAGTCTGTGACGAATAATTTTTCTGACATTATTCGGAATAGAACGAGATGGAAACTGCGGCGGTTACGATCGCTACATTTATTCGCAATTTTTACCGTATCGAATCACCGAGCGGAAAATCGTTCTTCCGAATTCTGATAATTTCATGTAAAAGAATAAAAAAAAAAAAGTATGTTAATTAAAATAATTAATTAATTCCGACGAATTTTTATTTTTCCAAGAAAGTCAAATAATTTTGAAACGGTGTAATATAATATTTCTCGCGTAGGTGCGCGGGAATTGCTCAATCGAAATTTATCACTCGCTTCTCATTAACCCGAGCCCGTTGGCCGCAGGTAAAACCGATGACGTAATTTCGCGGTTATCAAGAATATTGGCAGGTGGTCCAACGCGAGAGAAAGGGAAAGGGAGCGTGCAAAGTGAGCGTTTGAGTAGGCTCTCCTACCGCCAACTTTAAATTATCAGAGCGTATATACCGGTTTGGCAGCGCAGCCACGTCGAATTATATCTCCGCCCATTACTGGCTAAAACGACCGTTACTTTCCTACCCGACAATACATTGAAATTAATTGAAATAAAATTCCTCGATCAAAAAAACGCACAAAAACGATAAAATCGTGAAATAAAATTGAGACGAATCGACATGACAATCTCTTTGAAATTTTATCGATAATTCGTCCGTGCCTCTTCTCCTTCACGATCCGAGAACAATTCCCCAAGCGACGTGCCGAAACGCGAAGAGCGAGTTCCGGCGTAAAGCGTTTCTCCCTTGACTTCCTTTTCTCTCACTTTTCTTTTTTTTTTACTTATCTCACGCCCTGCATAACGACCGATACACCGGGGAAATGAAGCGTAACCGGCAGAAAGACGGCGAGGATCACAACAGTAGAAAGTACGTGGGGGTTACAAGTTGATACCATGGGGGGAGCGTCGCGAAGGACAGGAAGAAGCGTATAAGAGCTTTTGCCTGCTCGTATACCCGTAACCCCTTTTGTGTCATATATACAAATATATAAACGTCGAAAAGAGAGAATTTCTCGTACTCATCTCCGTTCCGCGGTACGTCGGTGGTTGCTGAGCACCCTGCCGATTTTCCATGCTCAGAACACACACGTACATGAAAACCTATATACATATAGAAGCTCCTATGTATAAGTATACAACCACCCCATTCCTCGAACCGATAGTAACACTCTGGTTCGCACGTTTCACGGAAGTATCACGGGAGAGGGATGCAAAAGATGGAACGTCGGTGTGGTTTCCGCACGAACGCCCTCGCGGAGACTACGAATTCCCTCGAACGAGACTCTGGTAGGACATCTCGTAACGCGCGCCGCTCCATGAGATAGAAGTGCGGAGGTGGAGGAGGATCCCATCGATAATTAGAGGATGTGGCAAACCTCGATCCTACCCACGTTACTATATCAACTCTCTCCTTCTCCTTCTATCTATATTGATTCGCGGAGTATTTGCCATACGTATTACCGCACTCTCGATACGCCTTCCCCGGTTTGCGATACGAGTATGATACAAGATCAATAATATTAAAGAGAAGTACGGAGGAGTTCGTAAGTACATAATGTAGTGTAGGTGTACGACGTATTTGTACATATGTAACGGACTACGCTACTGAGAATTTGTCGTTGGAAACTGTTTCTATTATTGACAAGCTACGACTATTCCTCAGCCTTCTTTCTTGCAGTAAATGTAGGGCAGGACACGCGAAGACTTCATTTTCTGTTTATGCTTATCGATTCTCACGGATCGGTAGCGATTTTTCGTAGAAAAAATATGCCAATGCACGCCAATAACTTCCCAGAAGAGCGAAGACACGAATTATGTTTTTACGCGGGAATTTCAAAATAACGAAAGGAAATTATAATATCGTAATTAGTTTGGAAATCGTTTAAAGGATTTGTTTGTATCTCGTTCCTAATGGTGAATTCAATTAAAGTTCTGTTTCGGTAGAGCTTGAGGTTTTGCGTTTTAAGGTTTTTTTTCGCTTTTTCCCCCTCTCGAACTTCCTTTACGCCCAACAGTTGTAAGCGTGAACTCGGTCCGAGGGTCTAACACGATCGGCATACCTACCCGTATCGTGTCTGTGTTTACGCTACGATAACACTCTCGAGTTGTTGGAGGGAGCGCGCACTCGAGTAACTCGATACAACATCGGTATTTAATTACGCTCGCACAACCGACTCACCGCTGAGTCCACCGACGAGTTTTCGCATTCGTACGCAGACTTAGCGATGCACGAGTGACTCATTAATGGTGATGTATGCCGCGGGCATTGCGCGCTTCTCTTTCGCTCAACAGTCAAAGCATCCGGTGTGGATATCGAGCCTTTATCTCGCACTCCTCGACATTTGCCTCTTTCATTTTCTTCTCATTGTTCCCAGCGGACATTGAAATTTCCACGTCGAGGATAAAGAACGAATCATTTAATTTCAATCCGACGACTCTTTGATCGCTCGATCGATCCGTTCATTCGAATTAAAATTATTTAAAAATATCTCCCGGTGACAAAATAACGAATAAATGATATTTATAATATTAAATTCTTAATTCTCATGAGAGATAAATATACAGGGTGGCCCACATAACTCTTAGCAGTTAAATATTTCGGAAACTATTTGTCCAATCAAAAAGTTGTTCATGAGAAAGTTTTATGCTTTCGAGGGGCCTTTCTAACTACAAAAATATGAAGTTACCCCCTGCCCCCTACAAAGGGGGGGCAGGGGGTAACTTTACAATTTCAAACGTGATCCCCTATAAAATGTTAGATGGTTGGATTTTACGGAAAAAAACAAATAAATTTTATTCGAAACATTTTTTTGTCAGATGTGATTTTTTGTCAGATAGAGTGGTCCCGTTTGAAATTGTAAAGTTACGCCCTGCCCCCGTAAAGGGGTGCAGGGAGTAACTTCATATTTTTGTAGGTAGAAAGGCCCCTCGAAAGCATAAAACTTTCTTATGAACAACTTTTTGATTGGACAAATAGTTTCCAAAATATTCAGCTGTTAAGAGTTATGTGGGCCACCCTATATATGTTTATTGTGTCTTTTGAAAATTTCAAATTGCAAATCTTATGTCAATATTCTCATAATTCGATTAACTTTAATGTTTATATGTTTATTGTTTCTTTTGCAAATTTCAAATTGCAAATCTTATGTCAATATTCTCATAATTCGATTAACTTTAATGTATACAGGGTGGCCCACATAACTCTTAACAGCTGAATATTTCGGAAACTATTTGTCCAATCAAAAAGTTGTTCGTGCGAAAGTTTTATGCTTTCGAGGGGCCTTTCTAACTACAAAAATATGAAGTTACCCCCTGCCCCATATAAAGGGGGGCAGGGGGTAACTTTACAATTTCAAACGGGACCCCCTATAAAATGTTAGATGGTTGGATTCTACGGGAAAAAACAAATAAATTTTATTCTAGAGGGTCCCGTGTGAAATTGTAAAGTTACGCCTTGCCCCCGTAAAGGGATGCAGGGAGTAACTTCATATTTTTGTAGGTAGAAAGGCCCCTCGAAAGCATACAATTTTCTCATGAACTTTTTGATCGGACAAATAGTTTCCGAAATATTTAGCTGTTAAGAGTTATGTGGGCCACCCTGTATATCTCCTCGTAAAATGTAGTTACGTTTAGTACACGCCCGTCGGTTCTTACTATTGGATGCAAAGCCGAAAGATTATTTCCGACATAAAACTTTTCTTGTCAACCGCATGAGAACGAGAGAGATAGAGGAGGGGGGGGGAGGAGGAGCAATGGAGAAATACCTGCTTGGTTGTAGATAGTTAGATCGATTTATCGATCGTAGTGTCTACCTTTGGACCGTTCCTGTCCAAAGATTGATTGCATTGGATATGGGGAAGTATTGGAACACAACCACATTTTGTCCTCTCTCTCTCTTCCCCTTGTCTTCCACTCCCTGTTGCGGCTCAACGGTCGATCGGCATGGCATCCGACGACAGGGCTTTAAGTAAATGAGATTTGTTACCGTGGATTTCAATTACGTAAAGTGCCACGACACTGACACGCTTCGCGAGAGCCACTGTTTCGATTTATCCCCGTAGGAAGCGACTATGGAAAATAGACACGACGATCTCGTATCTCTCAGTACCGAGCCTTTAATCCGCGGTCGTTGCTCACGAGCAACCTTTAGCCCTTTCCATCTCGCTACTTCCCACATCGCTTAAACCAATCGATCTTATCTTCGAGTCATTCGATCGATCGCAGCTTAACAATTCTCATTGATAATTCATTGAAATTTCATCGAATAATAATTCCGTTTTATTTCTCGATTTCAGGTGGCAAGGACCAAAGTTGAAGGAGGAGGGTGAATAATAGCCCGACATAAACTCCGAACGGTGAGTCGAATCTTTGATTTACGAATTATTTATAAATGCGATCGAAAAATTTCGATGAAATAGTTCGCGATAGCGAATATTATTCGAGATCCGGGGAGAAGGGAAACGATCGGTGGTCTGGTACGAAGCGAAGAAGAAAGAAAAAAAGGAAAAGTGCACGCGTGAGAAAGAGGATAAAGAATGGCGTGTACTACACCGCGGAGAGGACGAGACCAGCCGAGCTTTTGGTTATACTCGAGGCTCCTCACGTTTTCCCATTTCTTTCTGGCGTCTGCCAAGACAGAGACGGTTCAAACGATGAACCGTGTGTCTTGAATTTAGAAAGCGCACTTTTTTCCCTCCTCTTCTCGCATTCTCCTCTTCCTCACAAAAGCCTCGCACGGCTCTCACACTCGTTGCATCCTCGTGTCTCAACGAAGATGTAGGCGGTGCGTCGCAGCATCTCGTTCGTCGCGGAGCTTCCTCTCTGATACTTTTCAACGTTACGAAAAGAAAGTTTGTAACGTCGCACAAGGCGCGAAGGAAGAAAAGACTCGGTCACGAGTATGTTGAAATAGAGACGAGAGAGAAAGATCGCGCGTATTTTCTCACGAACTCCCGTTGCCTTGCACCGCGACGCTCGAGGAGCCAAAAATTTATGGTCCTTGGGATTACTTGTCGAGCTTCGCTTTTTTTTCCTTACTTTCTCGCTCGCCCACTTTCCCGAAAACCCGATGAGGATATTGAGACATAAAAAGAAACCACCTATCGCCTCGTATCACACGACGTTCTTTCTTTCTTCTTTCATCGAGACGCAATTCGTATCGATAAAATACAAACGTCTCGACCATTGCACAATTTCCAACTCGATTTAATTATGTATTTAGTAACATTTTCTAAAAAAAGATTTCCTTGAGAAAACAAAATTTAAAAATGCATGAAATACAAATAAATTCGATTTGAGCTGAATCAAAGAAGAATTCGACGTTTGCGCGATCGGTGAGGCGTCCATCGAAATTGCTCCCACCCGCGTACCCAAATATTATTTTATTTTGGAAAAGTCTGGTATAATACTGGGTCGTGATGAGAACGAGATTGCTATAGAGACGAGAGGAGGGGGGGGGCTCTATTATACATACAACCATGCGGTTGCTCTCTGGCTCAAAGCCAAAACGACGAAATGGGCAAAAGGAAACGAGGCCACGTAGCGAGAGACTACCGTCGGATATCAGTCCACGAACATCCGTGTTCCAGTGGTTTTCGAGTAAACATTCGATGTGCATTCTCTTGCGGGAGTGGGGGGGGGGGCATTGCAGAGGGAAAGAGAGAGCTTGCATGGACCTCTGGAGTTGGAGTTTGCATCGTAATCCCGTTCCATGCTCGACACTCAAATGACCAATGGTGTCAACGGTCATAATTTCCATTCCGTGTCATTAATACACCGAGCACCCTAATTAATTTCGATGTGAACAAAATTCTCGCACTTGTTTGACCAAAAGATTTAACTCGAAGCAAACAAAAGTTATTTTTGGTTAACAATTTTCGGATAAATATCGTAATAATAATTTCCTTGGGTATAGAGAGAATCATTCTTGTCACTGTCATAATCATCGCATAAATTTCTTCCCTCCATTATCAACAGTCGTGCATTAATGCCGAGTAACGTGAGTTTGTTTTGACTCGGCAGTTTATAAAATCGTCACGAGACTGACGTCGTCGTATCGGACTACGTCCCAGCTTGCTATATTCGATTCGTGGAGCAACATGAATCTGACTTTAATGCTTCCCGAGAGAACACTTGGGAAAAAAAAATACAAAAACAAATATTTCAATGTGTGGGGAGATAATAATAGTTTCACGACTCTTCCTCGAAGTTGTTATCAACTATTTTCATAATTTTTATTTGATTTCCAGGAAAGAATATTTGTTTATCTTCCAAATAGAAAAGACAAAAATGATAGGAGTCCTATCATTTATCCTATAGGATAGGATAAATGATAGGACATCCCCCTGGTGGGCAAGACAATAACCCTTAGCGCTTCTTATTGGATCTCTGCGGTTTTTCGATAAGTCGAACATCAGGAATGTGATTAAACTAGAGAGAGGGTCAAAAAGAGAGAGGTAGGTCGTTCCCATCACAGAATAGAGTCGAGAACTCGCGTCTCTCGGGGAAGTATTTCGGGCGCTATCGATGCAGCACATTGGTGCCTGTTGCCCATGTATTTCACCCAGGCCCTTCGTCGGAGTTCGGTCGTCTGGAAATTTTCTCCTCCTCTCATCCTCTGTCCCGTAGCTGCTTCCAATTTCCAAGCGAATTCGATCCTTTGCCACCAAACTCCGTCTTCGGTAAGCTTAAGAACTCCGCGACATTAGAATACTTAACGGCACCGATAGTTAAGTCTTAGCCGATACTTAAGATGACAATTTTACAGGTGTTTCGACCATCTGGCGAAGCTTCCGAGGTACTCGAAGCCAATCTCATTAATTTACACCATAGAAAGTTTGAGAGAATTAGAATTTCGCGGGAAACTTGAACGATGAAAATTGCCATCTTTAATCTTTAGTGGCGATAACCTTGTAGAATTGGGATAATAAACGAGACGATTACGAGGAATGAAAAATGTTTTGACAATGAAATAGTAATGTCCTCCGCTGTGTTACGCCAAAGATATGACACGCCGTGGTAATCCGATTATCGTAGATTAATCTTATGACGTGCCCCTCGATGTACGGGTTACCGATAATTAGGACGCTCCGTTAATTGCAATCCAAGCGTCGCACTAATTGTCGCGCTCGGAGAGAAACGCGCGTTCCGCACGTATATTCCTCCGGTTTAGAACTCTCCGCTCGATGCGTCGCCGTTTCGGCGTGTTAACCACTCGCGAAATTTCGTACCTCACGTTCCATCACGCGTTTCGTCGTGCGTAACGCTACGAGGCGTAGGTACGTACGTACGTCGCTATCATTACCTACCAACCCTCGTAACTATAGGTAGACACGCAGGAGTATTTACGAAGGTATTTATGCGAGCTCGAAGATAAAGCCAATTCAATTTAATGTACAACGCACATTTACCCCCAAGAAAAAAAAGATTCATTGGAGATAGAGCGAGGAGAACGAGCGGAAAAAAAGGGAATATGCAACTCGGGAGAAAAGGTGCAACCGGAATTCCGGTCACGGTCGCGCGAAGGGTTAATAACGAAGTACACGGCGCGATCGCGACGATTTCAAAATTAGACGAAAAAGAAACAACGAGGAACGACGAAGGGTCGAAGGGTGCAGTTTGGGCGCAGTTTTTCGTACACTCGCTCTATCGGAGTGTCTCGATCGACGATTTTTTTACGATTTGCATAACTATCGCGTGGCTCGAGAGCGAACATTGGCGAAAATTGCGAGTCGAGAAACGAATAAATTTGCGTCGCTACGATGAAGAACGGATAAAGGGATGGGAGTGGGGGGGGGGCGAATAAAAAAAGAAAACAAAGAAGAACGACAGATCGTCGCAGGTACGGGAAAGAGGATTCGTGATCGAGATCCAAGTTACTTTTTCTTTCAAATTTGACAAATTTTACGCTCGTCGATCCGATCGATTTTTCGATCCGCGCGCTTTCGTAATGAAAACAAGTTTTGGGTATTTCATTAAATCCGGTAGGAGGGTCGTTAGTCGGGACGCATCCTCGTAACGCGAAGAGAGAGAGAGAGAGAATGCCATTGAGCGTATATAATACGCGTGGCGTAAATGAGGGAAGCTTTCATCCTCATTTACGGGCATTCGCTCGAGAAAATTATACCGACACATCTATCGCGGAGTCTACGTACGTGTAATTTCTTTATACGAGCGAGGGCAGGACCCAACGTTGTGTCTGTATCAACGGGAGCAGCGTCGATCGTGGTGCAAGAGCACGCGCCCCAGGAATTAGCATTGTTTGCAAGTTAAATGAGAGACGAGTCTGTCCATTTTTACAGGGAAACGGCTGGAGTTTGTATGCGCTCGTGCAACCTCCGTCTCTTTTTACTCGGCCATTCTATCGCTCTATATTTCTCAACTTTCGTTCTAGTATACACGGACACACGGAGGCGGCGCGATATATACGCGACAAGAGAGAGAGACGAGACGGGACGCGACGCCCCGCGAGAGTAATTAACGACTGGGTAGAAAGGTCGGGCTCCCATACCCGATGCACGTGCACATAACCTCCCCGACCTACGTCGAGAAAGAGAGACCCGAAGCTACGATCATCGTTGAATATTTAAAGTCCGCGAATAATTTCGCTCGGGGGAAAATCGCGATTGCCGCGCGTCGCTGATTTAACACGCTCTCTATGTCTATAGATATAGTTAATATACGCTCGTTGCATACCTACCTACCTTGGTAATAGGTAAACGGTGGCTATATATAGAAGATAATAGACGATGGCATAGATTTTCTCGAAAAGCTTTATCTTTATAGCCTTTCTTCTTTTTAATCCTTCCCTCACCATCGCTCCTCCCTCTCTTCCTCTTTCCGTTCGAAGCGACCGTCGGTTAAAACCCATAGTCTCTCCACGCTCGGTCGACCCGACACTCCACGATAGAGCGAAAAATAATGAAAGATATCGTTTCACGAGGAGAACTGAGAGCGAACGAGACAGAGCGTTCTCGCAGACTGACATTAAAAATGATGGCACGTTATGTGTGCTTTCGTATAAAATACAATATAGGTACCAACGTATATATATATATATGTGTATGTATATAGGCCGTTGGAAAATATCTGTCGAAAATCCTGCTGGCTGCAATAGCGCCAGGAATTTACGACGTCCTATAATTATCAAAATTTATAACCTCTCGCTTATCTCCGTTTTATGCCGATTCATTATCGGAGAATGGCATCATTATGCAACGTGGACAATGCGCGACGCACCGAGTAGCGCGAATATTTTCAAAGGTTATTCTTATTATCGAATTAAATCCAATTATTTCACTTTTTTCCGATTTTTTCCTCTCGCTCTACGCGCTCTCGCTCCCTCTACGCTCGTTATTACGTAATTAAACCTTTTTTCTGCATCCCGTTCTAAGTTTATTCGAGTTTGAGTAATTTAATTTAGTTTCGATGGATATTTACGGTGCTGGGAGAGTGAAATTTAGCAATGCGAAAGCATTATTACATTTCCGTCGGAGCTTCGGGATAGCCCAGAGCTTATGGCACGAAAAACAAGGAGCGCGAAGCTCATTCTACTTTTTGGGTAGCGTATAAAGGTGGAGTATTGCACGAGGCTTTGCCGAGAGAGACGGAGAGTGAAATGAGCACGAGCGTCGAGGGGTTAGAGGAGGAACCGCACAGACTCTACGAACGAGAGAGAGAGAGAGAAAGAGAGAGAGAGAGAGAGAGAGAGAGAGAGAGAGAGAGAGGGAAAGAGAGAGAGAGAGGGAGAGAGAGTGAGAATTTCCCCGGGCATTAGTTCACGAGACGAGAGCCAAGAGAGAGAGAGAGAGGGGGGGGAGGTGGAGAGAGAGGGAGAGAGAGAGAGAGTGAGAGAGAGAGCGAGTCGAGACGAGGGGTGGTTTCGAGTTTCAAGCGCCTCGGCGTGCGCTCTCACGCGGCAACGAGAACGCGCGTACACACGCACGAGAGGTCTCGAGACGAATGTTTCCTTCACGCAAGATTAACGATTCTTCGGCTCCTCGACGCTTTTTCATCGCTTCGGTGCCGCCTAACTTTTCACATGCCTCTCTCTGTTAATGTTTTTCTTCGTGTCTCTCGACGTTTGTCGCTCGAGTTACGACACTCTTTTATTTCTTTGAGAAAAACAATTTTTTTATCCGCTCGAAACGTACCCGCGTGCATTCGAGGTCAATCGTCAACGACCTGCTAACAAATATTCGAATCACCCGAGTTTCAAATAAAATAATTCAAAATAACAATTCTGATTAATTGCAGTCGAAACGAACGAACGCGTGTGCTCGCACGGTTGAATTTTTGATCGGGCCGAAATTTTGTTCGGTGAGGGTTTGTAAGAGCAGCGTCGTTCGCGTTTCGTTGCACAATCCGGTCCTCTCTCTCTCTCTCTCTTTCTCTCTTTCTCTTACGGGACTTTGATCTTCGCTAACTTTGATCGGCTCTCCGGGAGTTTCCATCGGCCTTTACGCATCGTCGAGTGCGTCGTATCGCGCTCGTACACCTCGCATGAAAAATTCGCACCGAGGAAGGACCAAACGCGAATGAGGACGAGTCGCGTCGGGAAATCATTCCTAAACTTCCTCGCTATCCAACGACACTCTCGTTATTTTTATAACAAAATTTTTGTTTTTACGATTTTTCAAAATCACCGAATAAAATCGTTGGCTGACGGTGTTTCGTCGTTTCAGCCACGGGTCGATGTTCACTCCGAGGGAGTTTATGGTCTGCATATGGCAACGGTCAAAACTCCCGGGTTTTGCGGATACGCAACGCCAACCCCTCGGCGCTTTGACTCGTCTCAAGCGTTACTAATCAATTCCGCTGTTTCTACCCGGCCTCGCTGCTGCCTATACTATATTCATGTATGACGCATATATCTACATTTATCAAACAGTTCATTCGAGTAAAAGTGATTCGAAACGTTCGTTTCGTTATTCCCCATAAAGGGTGACTCGGTCGATTCAATTTCAATCTCGAAACCGCGATTCGCAAAAATTCTACCTCTAGTTTGAAATTTCGTATCAACCGTATCACTGATAGCGACGAAATGTTTTAAAATCAATTTTCAAACTAAAAATAAAAAGTTCACGGAGATATCAGTTTTTAATGAAATTATTTAAAATTCTGTGATTCGAAGCGTCGCGAGAGGTCGTTGTCCCGTATTTCGGATAACAGGAGCATCGAGTAATGCGATAAGGCAAGATTCGATCCGAGACGCTCGAAACGTCTATACTTATGTTCCTTATCGTTTTGTCTGTTAGGTTCGAGGCGGCTTCGTCGGTGTGAACTGACGACCGAAAATACTCCTGCCGGAAATCACTTTGTACCGTACATACCATCGTCTCTCGTCCTTCAGGCGTCTCTTTACCCGGCGTGTCCTCTTCGCCCATGGTACCCTCGCATCCTCGACACTGTGGAAACAGCCGCAAAACTAATTGCGTTCGTAAACGCATTAATATGCCTGTACCCCCGTGGCTTTAATCCTTCGTGCAAGTTTGGCAGACAAGAGAGAAGAGGATGACGTCGCGATGGTACGAGGAAGACACGGCGATAGTAGGAAGCAGTCAGCCGGATTGAGTGAGGGATTATTAGGCTTCCCGCATCCCTAATAGACCGTGAATCGCCCCGAGCACTCGTCGTCCCTTCCTTATTAACCGTTTCGCTTTACCTTTCATGATTTATCCACGAATTCCGAGTCGAAGAATCGATAAACGTCCCAATATTGTCGAGGACATTCCGCTTTTTGCTAGAACACTATTGAGTGGGGGGGGGGGGGGGTTTCTGTTTTACTTTATTATTTGTTTCAAAAATCTTTCCGGCCTTTTTCGAATTTGTGAAAAAAATGGACATTAGGTGAAAATGGAGGGGGTAATTTATTTCCATTGTGATGGCAGATGACGACGTTAGTGATAAGGAACGGATCGAAGGCCGCGGGTTGTATCGTTGTTATTGGTGTTCTCGTTGCCGTGAGGGCAGGTGTGACACGTCGCGTCGTCACGAATGTCGAGAAGTCGAAGACGTACAAAAAAAACAGAGAGAGAGAGAGAGAGAGAGAGAGAGAGAGAGAGGGAACGAGGTGAGAATCTCGCATGTGAGGAATAGTGTGAGTTAGTCGCTAGTTTAGGAATGTTCGTGAGCGAGCAGTCTCCGTAAATGTAAATTACTTGCTCGCACGCGAACATGCTTTCTCACTTTTCCTTCTCTCTCTCTCTCTCTCCTTCTCTCTCTTTCTCACTCGCACGCAACCCCTATCGATTTTGCCCGCGGGCTTTGCCACGAGTGTATACATACGTCCCGCGCGCTCGGTGCGCCCGCGCCATAGCTTTTTCCCGTACTCGCGAGTTTTCGCACACGCGCTAATTTTATCTCCGTCAACGTCTCTGTCTCTCTCTCTTTCCTCTGTCTCTCTCCCGAGCGCGAGAGAGAAATTCACTCGAGTGATGAGCGACATTTCAAGCGAATATGTGTTTGTTTATATACACACATATATATACTTATACATACATACATACATTCATATATAATATATTTTATATATTATAATATGATATAATATAATATATAATTATATTATATATATATTAGATATTATATCACATTATAATATATATAATATATTTAATATATTATATTATATTATATTATATTATATTATATTATATT
>JAPYZT010005037.1:0-11613 GCA_030522965.1 Tryphoninae sp. A BG-2022a
GGCGCGTATAGCGAGAGGGTAGGGAGCATGTAGTTTCTACTTTCGTACGTGTGCGTGTGTGTGTGTGTGTGTGTGTGTGTGTGTGTGTGTGCGTGCGTGCGTGTGTGTGTGTGTGTGTGTGTGTGAGTAAGAGAAGCGGAACGTGACAGGGGTGGCTACATCAACGCGAACTGACGAGAGACGAGCCGCTACACACTCGAGCTTGCGTGCGCGGGCGCGAGTGAACGAGCGAGAGAAAGAGGCAATGAGGGACGACACGAGCGAACCAAGGAAAAATCAATATTACATTCTCTATGTGTGTTAGTATTATTTCACGCCGCCATCTGCAAAAGCCTCTCGTATATAGGAAGAAGAGTGTCGACGACGTCGAGACACCTCTCACTCTCTCATCCCCTTGATCCTCTCCGGCTCTCTCGCGCGACACCACGGGGGTGTCGAGTTACGCGTGGTTGCCTCGCTGGACGGGGTCGAGCGAACCCGCGAGCAAAAACACACGCTCCGATAGCCATAAGCAAATTTCTTCTTTCAAGCTCAATTGGCCCGAAACGATCGAACCTACGGATAAAACTAATATAAAACACGCTTTTTTTTTTTCTTCTACTTTTTGTTACTCGATGGTAATTTCATTTTGCATTTCTTCGCAGTTTTAATTTGCTCGATGAGAAACGCCAGAGGCGAGAATAATCGAAGAAAAACAATTGACGATATTTCAAATTGTAACCATTTTGCAAAATTCTGAAAAATATTGTTAATTAAGTTACTTTTCTGAATTAAAATTATTAATAAGTGAAACAAAGGTCGGAGTAAAATGTTAAATAAAAATAAAAGAGGTCTTATGAGAATCTAAACGAAAATAGATTTCTATCGTTCGAATTGCCTTTCCCGAAATGATATTTGTTCGCTCTAATACCGTCGATTATTATAAACCTCCATAAAAATATCAATCCTGATTTTATTGCCTAATATCCAATAAAAACGATCTCCGTGTAAAGAGCCGGGGTGAAAGTCTCCCCAGCGTGAAAGATGCGAAAAAAAGGAAAAGATATCGCCGTGACGGGAGAGAGGAAAAAAAATCGCTGCGTCGGCAACGTTCCGGATCTCCCCCCCCCCCCATGATCTCCGGTTCGCACGGAGTCCGACGATCGTAAGGTGATAAAGAAAAAAAATGTTTCTCCCGTACACACGTGCGAGTATACGTACGACTAGCGAGGCGATAGTGAACGCGAGAGAAAAAAGAAGGATGAAGTAAAGGAAAAAAAAAAACGAGGAACACGTCGACGCTACAAGATCCATCGAGATCGAGACGAGGACAATGCCCCTCCTCTCTCTCTCGCTCTCTCTCTCTCTCTCCCCCTCTCTCTCTCTTTCTCTTTCTCTCACACAAACACACACACACACTCTCTTTTTTTCAGGTTCGCTCTTGAATATTCTCTCTGAGACCTCTCTACATCGGACACCCGACTCACGTAGACTCGCTCGATTCCGAAACCAACATACCCTCGGCTTGCCACCTACTCTTCGTTTTCGCCCTCGGTTTTGGCTCTTTCGTCCCTTCTTCCACTTCATCCCCGTCTCGCATCCACTGGCTCGCATCACGCAAAAAAAAAGCATCAGGCACGCTGCGCCAAGGGCGCTGCTGACATTATGGTCACGTGACATTTAGCCAGACATGTCGCAGGGGTCGTAGGATACCGGTGGTTCAGGTGAACACATATGTATAATATGCATGGCATGGGTCGTTACGTGTCGAGTGGGACGCCCAATTTGTCTCTCTAAAACCAGGTCACATTTTTCTTCATGCAGTAGGTAGACTCGTCAGAGAAATGTACAAATTTTTGCAAATTTTGTAGTTGCTTAGTCGAGCTGTAAAAAAGGACGTGGAAAAAATATTAGAGATTTTTGTTTAGAGAGATGTACAAATTTGTGCAAACTTTATAGTTGCTTTTATTCGAACTGTAAAAAAAGGAAGTGGCAAAATATTAGAGAATTTTTTTTTTAGAGAGATGTACAAATTTGTGCAAATTTTATAGTTGCTGTTATTCGAACAGTAAAAAAAGAAAGTGACAAAATATTGGAGAATTTTTTTTTTGAGAAATGTACAAATTTTGGCAAATTTTGTAGTTGCTTAGTCGAGCTGTAAAAAAAGAACGTGTAAAAAATATTAGAGATTTTTGTTTAGGAAGATGTACAAATTTGTGCAAAAATTTTGGCAAATTTTGTAGTTGCTTAGTCGAGCTGTTAAAAAAGAACGTGTAAAAAATATTAGAGATTTTTGTTTAGGAAGATGTACAAATTTGTGCAAATTTTATAGTTGCTTATTCGAACTGTAAAAAAAGAAAAAAAAGAAAGTGGCAAAATATTGGAGAATTTTTTTTAGAGAAATGTACAAATTTTTGCAAATTTTGTAATTGCTTATTTAAGCTGAAAAAAAGAAATTAGAATAAATATTGAAAAATTTTGTTTAGAGAAATGTAAATTATTTTGCAAATTTTATAATTGCTTAGTCCAGCGGTAAAAAAAAGAAACTAGAAAAGATATTGAAAAATTTCGTTCGAAGGAAATGATAATTTTTTTTTTTCACATTGTGTAATTGCTTATTCTCGCTGAAAAAAAGAAACTAGAGAAAATATTGACAAATTTTATTTCCTTTTATTTTCGGTGAACGTGTTATATAACAACATTTCACCAGCTGTAACAGCTTCGCAAAAAAATGTGACGGGATTTTCGTAACGTAAAAAAAAGAAGAAAATCGGATGGCTCACTCGACCTGGAGTAGCTCGTATATTAGTACGAGGGTAATATATCGAGTCAGCTCAACCACCGCAGGTAAGAAGCGCGCGGGGGGTGAAAAGTTTGCAAACTTTCGGCTTATGGAGGCCCGAGAGTCGTCGCAGAGGCTCACGGGATGATGGTTAGAATTATGGGGCAAGTTTCCTGGAAAGCTTTGAGGGTCGACCGTGCGACTGGGCGAGGAAGCAAACAATTTATTGGATCCCCATCGCAAAAGAAAAAGGGCTCGCACGATGCGTGACATAAAATGTAATTTGGATTTTCAGAAGATCGATAACGCGCACTACGAAAACAAAAAAACAAAAATGGTCGCACAACTGATTCGTCAATTGAAAAAAAAAACGCAAACTCCTTTAATAAATCAATTAAAAAAAATCCATAAATCATTCGCAATTTACATCTCCCCAATTATCACATCAATTAAAAAAATGAAAAATGAATAATGGAAGAAAATTTGTTCAACATAAAATCAATTTTATTATTTATTGATCGAGCAGCGTAGTTCTAAAAAAATGAACGCAATTTTAAATATAACGAATGATTTAATAAGCCGCAATGCATAATTATTAAATCAACGGAAAGCAATCAGCGTTCGACCGCAACTGGACACCATTTTAGGGGTCAAAATAGCACGAGCGAGGTCTAGCAACTTGCTTATGCATACACACGAGGCCTCGTATGGGCAACGCTAATGCCACGAAATACCCAGCAGGACGTTGGTTCAAGCCGAGCTTTATCACCAGGGAGTATGTAGCGAAATACCCGGAGTAGGAACACAATCGACCACCGGCGTGCGAGCACGAAGCACTTGGATTTAGTTTCCGAGGCCAGAAGCGAGCGAACAACGAACATACACACACACACACACACACACACATAAACACATACAAAGCCCTCACGCGCGCTCCAATGTAATTGGATCCAGGCTGTTTACACGCTTGGATCATGTATTACTAGAGGCCGCCGTTACTCTCTCCCTCTCTCGTACTCGCCCCACTGGTTCGAGTTAAAAAATCATTTGCAAGCTGCTGGCCGTTTAAATCCATTGATCTTCAAACGAAATGAAAAAAATATTTTTCCTACCACCAAATTTACTCTTTCCATTCGTTTAAAATTATTTTAAAAAAACTGTTTTCCTGAAAGGATTGTTTACCTGTGACCTTTGCCTATGAGATGTTAGAACGAGATTTGGCCAAAATATCTGGGCCATCGAGTAATGTGATAAATAATGTGTGTGAAAGAATATAGGAGAAAAAAAAAGTGGCGATTTGTTTCTCTCGTGTCGCAAAAGTGCGTGAGACCTCGAGTCGGTCTCGAGATAATCGAAACTTTGTCAAAACCGCGCGTGCTTGCGTTCTCCGGTCTCGTTGACAGTGTTACGAAGCGATGTTGAGAACGAGAGAGAGAGAGAGAGAGAGAGAGAAAGAGAGAGAGAGAGAGAGAGAGAGAGAGAGAGAGAGAAAACATAAGTAGAGTAAGAAAAATTGGCTCGATCCAGACCGAGATAAGTTATCGTCGAATTCGACCCACATACAATTTTATAAATAACTCCTTTCCAAAATATTAAAGCAAGAATTGTATATGTCAATTGGAAGAAAGAAATTATTATTAAAAAAGAAAACAATGTTTTCCCAGAGCTAGAAACATCGATGAGCTCGAGGAAAATGAATTTTTGATAAATTATCGCTCAAAGTTTTTCATTAATTCATTTTCACAATTAAATTTATAATCATACCTCGCGTATCGAAGTTATCGATCCTCCGGTGATATATTCGTCGCCGTTGCTACACTATCGCATTGGCCAGACGGGTCGTGGAACACGACGAGACGCGAGACTGATCAAAATACACTCGCGTTTCGCGATGCAACGAGAATGCACCGGGGATATATATCGATAGCGAGCGCGTATAAAGATCTTTATTTATACGCGTGCACCGAGCGATTAAAACCGCGAATGCGACCAAACGCGAAATCTCGCGAACGACCCAACTGGAAGTAGTTGCACCGACGAAGTGCAGCTGCACCGTTCGGACGAGGTTGTTAGAGCGTTGCGAGTGGAACAACCGCCGATCGGGTCAGACCGGACGCGATAAGCGTCGCAAAGTCTACACCCAACGAACGAACGAAACCGACGAAACTCGATGATAGTGTCGTTCAATTACGTTGATTAATTTTTTTTTTTTAAATTTTCAATCAATTTACATCAACGTTGTCCATTCACGAAACGTGTCGCAAGGGAAATGCACTAAAATTTTTATTTACTCGTCGCAACGACGAGGATTAAAACAAACGTCTAAAAAAAAAACAAAAGAATTTTTATATTTTTATAATGTTTGGTAAGAGAAAAATGAACGAACAATTTGGCACAATTTTTCTTTCACTTATGTTTCTTTATGTTTCCTTGTTTTTTTTTTGCTCGTTTTATCAACGGTGCTCGATCACCTCGTTGCGATCGCGAGCCTACGATGGGCCCACGTGGTTAATCTCGTCGATCAACGACGTGTCGCTCTCGTTTACTAAGAGCCGCGTGTTCCAAAGCCTCGAATCCCGTTCCGGATGTATCGATTGATTCATCGATCAAACGATAATGCGATTAATCGTGATCGAATATGACGGAGAAGGACGGTATGTGTGGAAGGTTGTGATCGATTTAGAAATTTGTCTTCCTTATCGTATCCCTCATTATTTCTGCATAAAGCACACGTACGTGCGATAAGAGAGGATTTTTAATCGATCAAATAATTCATCGATCGATTAATTATACAATTAATTTATTTAATTGATCGATAGCTTTTACCTCGTTCTGTTTTTTCTTTTAAATAATTTACATATTACAAAAAGAAAAGAAAAATGTCACGTATTGTCATGTACACTGTTCACACACGATATTCGATTAATTAATTCAACAATTCATCGATTTATCGTCGCTCGCACACACTACTATTTTACTTTCTTCACTGACACTCAACGATTCACCAATTTTCTGCTCTATCGCGCGCAAATAAACCTTTATTAACCAGCTTGTATACATTTCTCGCAGTCGCAGACCGCTACGAGCGAGCGAGCTGATAAGGACGTACGAGCACGGAACGATCGTGTGATAAGGGGATGCGAGATATATATATATATATATATGTATATACATATATATACATATATATATATATATATATATGTATATATATATATAAAGACAGAGAGAGAGAGGAAGAGAGAGCGAGCGAGAGAGCGAGAGTGAGAGTGCGCGCGCGCGAGAGAGTGATAGGCTTAGCAGTGCGACGCGTATGAAGGGCCGCGCGCGACTGCCGGCTCATGGATAACAGCCCCCCGGATTTCGAGTCACGCGCATGCGCGCTTTTACCTATATTCGTATACTCGTGTATATAGTTGATATTCTTGCGTATGTATATGTAGATAATACAAGCAGAGGAGAATGACGTCGCTCGGCGCCGAGAGAAGCATCGCATTAGATGGACGAAAGGAAGGGAAGCGGAAGAATGGAAAGCCGGCCGGTCGCTCGCTTGACAGGACAGTGATACAGTTTACCATATATCTTTATATCGTGTATATTTGCCGAGATGTACTCGCTCGTGTAGCCAACCGTAAATTTATCCTGATATTACTTGGACAAATTATGTTTTGAAAATCCTTTGGATATAATTTTTTTTTTTTCTTTGAGGAATGTGGGTGAATTGTCTTTTTCAGTCGAAGCTTGCACGTTTACGATCGATGGAAACAATTCATGGAGTTGGAATGTACAATTTACGTTTTTGTTATTTCATTTTTGTTTATAAAATAAATTTACTAAAATGGATGTCAGTTTTCTTTCTCGTGTCGTAGGGACGTTGTTTTAAGTTCGTTTTTTTTTAATTGTTCGGGCTTCAAAATGCACTTTGATTCATCCAACTGCGAATTTCTTGCATGGTCGTGATTGATGGAAGAAATCCATTGAGTTGGAACATACAATTTACCTTTTTTGTTATTTCATTTTTTTTTTTATAAAATAAATTTATTAAAATGGATGTCACTTTGCTTTCTCATGTCCTAGTGACGTTGTTTTAAGCTCGTTTTTTTTTAGAATTGTTGGAGCTTCGAAATGCACTTTGATTCATCCAACTGCGAAGTTCTTGCACGTTCGTGATTGATGGAAGAAATCCATTGAGTTGGAACATACAATTTAATTTTTTTGTTATTTCATTTTTTTTATAAAATAAATTTACTAAAATGGATGTCACCTTGCTTTCTCGTGTCCTAGCGGCGTTGTTTTAAGCTCGTTTCTTTTAGAATTGTTCGAGCTTCAAAATGCACGTTGACTCATCCAACTACGAACTTCTGATTTTCTTGAATAATTTTTTGAAAATCAGAAATTGGAAAATTATGACGTCTTATTTTTGTTCACAATTCTATTACGTAAATCCAATCCTGAAGTTTAAATACATTAGTAATCTCACAATTACTTCCAGAATCGTTATTTTTTCAAAATTTCTTTCTCAAACATAAAAATCGAAAGAACAACCTACGTTTCATCTCCTCGCACTTTTTGCATCCACGTGCGATTGGAGTTAACTTTCCAACACTTTAAACAATGGTCCATCGACCCAGAATTATGGACAAGATCCAAGAAGGTCAAAGGGTTGTATTCGCGTTAAAACAGAACGCCCTATAGATCTCTGAGTCATGCGATACGTCGAATCACCTGAAAATGAAAGTGCATCGCAGCGTGCACATACGACGCCGGATTTGAATAAGAGACTGTAGTAATGGGATGAGAGAGAACGAAGGTACAGAAACGTGGAAATAGGAAAAATAGATTTCAAACAAAACATGTGCAATGATGCACCGTGGAAAAGAGCGGGAGAGAAACCTCGAGTATCGAGAAGTACAATGCCAAGCAGTCATATCGATATATGTATATACTTTGCATACACAACAAAACTAGCGCCACAGAAAATCGCGAGTAAAAGGTACATAAGCCAACATCTCAGCGTGTAACGTCGGAGAGGTGGAATATCGAAATCTGCAGAAGAGCGAAAGCTCGCGGTAGCGTGTGAATACAAAAGAGAGTACCTATAATGGTATAAGAATGTACATATATATATATATATATATATATATATATATACATATGTATGGAGGTATGCGTATGTATGTATGCGCGATTTTACCGGATGTGTGCGTGGGCTTATTCACTGATGGCTGCCGTCAGCGCCACCTCGAGTGTGTACGAGACACTAGTGGGAAGTTTGAGTGGGGGAGGGGGGGGGGGTGAAGAGTTGGGGAACGATGGCAAGAAGAGGAGAGGAGAGGGGAGACGAGGGGTGGGGAGGGGAGGAGGAGGTTGGGGAAGAGGCGTTGTGGCAACAGCACACATTTCCTTGCGGTTCGCATATAGCACCCGCACCATATTCACCGCAAAATCGACGAAACTTCGTGTGGCGACACTCGATATCGCACTTTGGGAGAATTGAAATCGACCGATAGCCACAGACGGTATTGTTACGTGTGTGTCGAAAGAGGAAAGGAGAGGGAGGAGGGGATTATACGCGACTGCGGATTGTAGAGATATTCGCGGATGAGGGGATGTAATTTTATTCAAACCTTGGTGATTGACGTGGAAATTCGTTTTCTTTTTTTTTTTTTATTGTTTTGTTTTGTTCCTGCTATGGAGATATTAATTCGATTGGGAATTTCCTATCGGTGATTGTTACGAGGATGGCGCGAAAGAAGAATAAAATTTGATTGCCGGGGTTGATTTATTCGCGGATTAATGCAATTTTAATGTTTTTTCCATTCTTTCTTAAATTTTGGAAATATCGGACGTCGATTTTTGGTTTTCAATATAAGTTCTACGGAAAACCGTTAACTTATTTGTTTATTAAAAATTTTATTTAATTCAAATTAAATATTTAATCGATTATTTATTGATAATCGTTTAATCTTTTTAAAAAAAAATTTTTCATTTTATTCCCGAACAAAGCGTTGGAATAAAATTGTATCGTTGCCTCGAGGGAATGTTCTACATTGAAATAATAATGATAAAAAAAAATTTTTTTAAATGTAATATTTACGCACGCAAAAATAAATTTGCATGGCATATGAGATGTAACGTTTGGCCGTTAATCGGCTTAACGAACCGGAGGTTACGACATTACGATGTGGCCGGTAAACAAACGACCGGGCTGGCGCTCTCTTGTTCGCCCAATGGGCCGGGACACGATATAGGCGGTGAAAAGCTAACGCGAGGAAGCAAGAGAAAACGGAAGCTCGGTTAAACCGCACGTAACAGGATGGTTTCCGCAGACGGTGGCTGTGGCGCGATCGCGGAACGCCCGTTTTCGCGGTGAGTATTAATCTCGCGGGCCTCTTAATCTCCGCGAAAGAGCCTGAATCTTCGCGATACGCGCGCCTCCTAGCGGCTCCTCGGTTACACAAGATGCGCGTACTCGAGCGTTAATCGAATTAAAGTTAATTAAGGAAACCCCGAGACGTTTGACCGAGTGGACTTTACGCCACGGGCAATAATTTTACGAGATGTCTAGGCGAGATTAAAAAATTAAAACACATTTACAAAATGTTTATTTCCGCAAAATTAGAATTGACTTTTAATCATCGAGACTTTTATTATATTGAAAAAAATCATGGACGAAACGGTGTACTGCAATTATAAATTGTTCGAATTACGTAAATACAAAAACAAAATTAAACTTTGAAAAGGGCAAAAATATCGAACGAATTAAAATTCTCGGGAGAACGAGGATTATCGTTGCACGAGTGTAAAGTAGATCGAGGGAACAAATAAACTTTGTTCTCGAAATATAAAAATGTCAAGGGGGCAAAAATTTATGAAAATTTCTTCCGTGAGCTTGGAATGAAGAATTTGGGTCATTTATTTCTATCCGACCGAATTTTTTCTTTCCCCGTGAGATTTATATAAATACGTTGGAAAATTTAGTTATTACTCTTACAAGACAAATTACGATTTCGGTTTGAATTTCACGAGGAATCAAAAAATGTTGCTCATTGCCAAATTCTTTCTATTAATAATTCAGAAGCGAATTAAAAGAAAAATCGAATTCGATGGTATTTACTATCAATCGTCAAATTATTTATTTTCATTGACGAGAATAAACTGATTTATCGTACTCGTTTAAAAAAGAAAAGATAAAAAAAAGTGAGACGCGCACGTGCCGCGAAGGCACGCTTCGAAAATATCGTAAATTTCGTTACGCAAAATTCGCGCGAGAGAGACTTGATTTTTCTTGAAAAATTTGAAACACACCCGAGATGCGATACGTGTCCGGGAAGAAAAAAAAATCGTGCACCATTCTAACATCGCGCTCTTACTCGGGATGAATTTACGAGCCTCTTTAGAACGAATCTCTGGAAAACGTCACACACTTGTTATTTTACATTTCGAGTTCCCATTTTATTTCTGGTCCATTTTATTTTATTCGCTCTTTTCATTTCGACGTCAGCCTCGCTCGACGTGTGCGCTTCCACGTCGCGTTATTGAAAAAAAAACAGTTTTTTTTTCCGTCTTTTTTTTCTTAAATAAATTCAAATTTCATCTTTCGCGCGTGATATCTTTTGGAAATGCATTTATTCAATGGGCGAGAGAGGGAGTGAGAGAGAGAAAACCGCGGCGAGGGTCTCGGCGCTATCGGACGAGAAAATTCGCGATTTACGATTTTATATCTCTCGATGCCATATTTTACAATTTACGCTCTCTATCACTCCTCTTCCTACTCCCGGTTCTTTTTTGCTTCTTCTATTTCTACGTTCCACCCACGATATCACGATTCGAGTTTTACGCGATCGTCCTTTATGTTCTCGACGTCTCGACGACGCTCATAGAAACTCTCTCGAATTCTCAAGAGAGACTCTTGTTTCCCCCCCCCCCCCGCCCCTCCCTCTCTCTCTCTCTCTCTCTCTCCTCCACGTCCCTAACTTTTTATATATCGCGATAATACATATATACATTAAACCCACAGTGTATTTTGATCCCCAATGTTTGCCGTTACTCGCAGTGTCCGAGAATAAAATCGTTGGTACAAGCTCGTGTGCACTTTTATATCGGTGCGGGAGTTGAAAAATCTCTTGTACGTTCGAGTGTGACACTTTGCATTCCCAATCGTATTTTTATCGGTCAAAGGAAATCTTACTACGTATATGGGACATTCAATGCAAATTTTTCATCTCCATAAGAAATCTGATAAATTCATGATCGTCTTCGATCACTTCCAAGGCAACAAATTAAAAAAAAAATATTTAAGTTGCAAAGTGACGAGATGAAAAAAGCTCAAATAAAATGCTGAATTTTTATAAATTTGGCACACAACGTGCAACGTGACCTGCATAGTTGCACGTGGGTAGCTATCGCGTTGTTATCAGTACGGAAGAACGAACCTAGTCCCGAAAAATGTGCAGAGTGTAAGAAAAGGAAAAAGTACACCGAAAAAAAAGGATGAATAAGTGGACCGAACGCTACACATTGTTGGTGAACGTTCAATGCAAATTTTTCATCTCCATAACAAATCTGATAAATTCATGATCGCCTTCGATCACTTCTAAAACAACAAATTAAAAAAAAAACGTATTTAAGTGAAAAGTGACAAGATGAAAAAAGCTCAGATAAAATGATGAATTTTTATAAATTTGGCACACGACGTGCAACGTGACCTGCATAGTTGCACGTGGGTAGCTATCGCGTTGTTATCAATACGAAAAAACGAATCTAGTACAGAAAAATGTGCAGAGTATAAAAAAAGGAAAAAGTACACCGAAAGAAAAAGGGTGAATAAGGGGACCGAATGCTACACATTG